>PVJX010046368.1:0-12308 GCA_004027295.1 Dolichotis patagonum | reverse complement strand
TGCCCATCAACTGAGGAATGGATAAAAAAGTTGTGGCATTTTTATACAATGGAGTACTACTCAGCTATAAAGAATGATCACATCGAGATATTTATAAATAAATGGACACGACTTGAGACCATTCTCTTAAGCGAAATAAACCAAACTCACAAGGGTAAATACCATATATTCTCCCTAGTATGAGATTTGATAAGAGTATGTAAGACTTCATGGTAAGCATGAGTCCCCTCTCATAGCTTTGAAGTCTTTCAAAGTTTTCAATCATCAGTTGGAATGGTTTTATCCTGTTTTGTTTGACTATATCATACATGATGATATGAACAGCTGTTTTGAAGAAAACATTATGACAGCTATTGCTGATTTAATATCATCCTTCTTAGAAGTCCTACTACGATTTTTTTGTTCTACTACCATTGGTTCTATCTATCACATTGTGTCTTATTGGAATTTGAATATGTATGATAGTTCAAACTAAATTTTTTTATCAAAAATGAGATATTATAGTACCCATTGATCATTTTCTGTTATTCGGTTCAGAAAGTCCTGTAATTCTTTCACTCTAAGCATGGCTTTATACTATTGTGTTATGTTTGATATTATTGTATTTGAAACTATGCTCAACTATAGCAGAGTAAGAGATATGGTGTTAGCTACTATTGATATCCAGTTGTCTTAATGTAAAGTACTGTGTTGCCTATGTTGTCCTGTTCTGATCTGCTCTGTACTGCTCCCTTTTGTTTTACTTTCAAATTAATAAAAAAAAACTAATTCCAAGATTTTAGAAGGCTACAAAATACTTCAAAGGAATATAATGAACAACTTCAGAGTAAGTAAAATTCTTACAAAAATAGTAAAAACAATTAAAGGGCCTATTATAGCTGCAGATTGTTTAAAAAGTATCAAACAATGTCTTATGAAAGATCATAACAAATCTGAATGCTTGACAGAATGGACAATTTTAGAGAAGTGTTACTTGTTGATTTCAAAGTGACAGAAAATATGAATTGATGGAAAATGTAAGTAATCATACATAAACACATGATCAATAATAGACCTCTGATTAAAATAAATGTGATTTTTATATACCATGTAGTATTATTTTACCATAAAAAAAGGATAAACTTGAGTCAGTTGTAGTAAACAGATGCACCTCAAGACCAAACTTTTAAGATACATACAAATAGGCAAGACATACAAGTTTAAATATTGCATTGTTTCTCTCATGTGATAAACTCTGAGGCAAATAAGGAGCTAGGTTGACGATAGATATTGTGAAGGAGGACAATCGTGTTTAACTTGGAAGTGGAGCAAAGCAGGCGGAGGGGCAAGGGAAGGAGGGAAAATGAATTATAAAAATAAGGAATAGAAGGAAAAAATGGAAACAAAACTGTAAATGGAGAGGGAAAGAAGGGTCAAAGGAAGGGGAGAGGGTAGGAGAAAAAGAATTAAGCTGAGTTATGTATAGATACAAATTCTGTATGATGAACAACAGGACAATGTATGGCAAACATGTACTAATACAAAATTTCTAAAAATGGAAATCTATATTTGCATAAAAATACATCATGGACACATCCACTTTTAAGCTGGAAAGGGATCAAAACTTTTCTCCGATTTTAATAAAGAAAATGAGAAATAGAAGTGGAAATATTATCTTCGATCAAATTAGCACCAATAATATCAAACTTCAACACAGTAGGAAAAGATGCTAAAAGCAACTAACACTGAACCATTTTGAGAGAGAGGATTGATTATCAGCAACTGGAGAAAATGAATAAACCTGTTAAAGTAGCAGGTTTCCAAAATGGTTGGCAACACGCAATGGAAAATCTGTTTTTATTTTAGACATCAAGACCATGAGTGAAGGCAGACTGAAAAAGCTTTCCTGAACCTTCTTTCTCCTCATAGAGTGACAAGCAATTTGAAACTGAACTAAATAAAACTATGTATGTTCCATTTTTGAGAACTATGTTCTATATTTGAAAGCTATTTACTGTCCAGTTCTTCATGTCAGCCTAATGAAGTTTTCTGTCTCTTTCCACATCAAATTCTTTAAATAACAGATGAGGAAGCACTTCTCACATTTAAAAATGTGCAAAAATGTAGGAAAAAATGACATTAGAAAAAAAGATAACAGAGGAATATTAAAATGTAAACAAAGGTAGCAAGCCAAATGTTTTGGTGCAGAGTAGATAAAAACACTGATGAATCATTTTCCTATAGAATCAGATAGCTTGGTGGAAAAAAAATCGGCATTTGTGTTAGCTTTCTGTTAACTATAACAAATACCCTAGATGATTAGCTTATAAAGAGAAAAGGTTTATTTTGGCTTATAGTTTTGGAAGTTATAGTTGGTAGTCATAGGCTCCATTGCTTTTGGATTATGGTGAAACAGCATATCATGGTAGGGAGTCCACAGTGAAGCAAAGGCACTCACTTCATATTTGGCAAGAAGAAAAGAGAAAGAAGAAGAATCAGAGTCCCACTGTTGCCTTCAAAGCACATTTTCAAAGCACAATCTTCAGCTCTCCCACTAGATCTCAACATTCAACATTTCACTACCTTCCCATAACCACATACTGTGGAATGAAATTAACCTATGGACCTGGAAGAGACATTCTGGAGCCAAACTATAGCAATTTTCATTCCTGAAGAGTTCTTGACAGAAGTGCAGGAACTCTTGAAAGAGTTCCTGTGACAAAAAGAAAATAAGATATGTGATATAACAATTGAAGCATTCATGCTACTGAAAACTAATCTGCTTAAATTAAGGAGTGATTTCAGAATATTGAATTAAATGTAATGCAAAAATTTTTAAATGATTAGAAAAAAGATAAATATGAAATATATATAATATATAAATTATGTTATACATATATAATTTTCCCTCTCTCTCTCTATATATAATACATACATATATGTGTATATCTTATGTATATACCTCAGTTAATTTTTTGGTTACTTAGACAAAGTACATGTTATCCAAAGTTAAAGGAGGAAAGGTTTGTTTAGTTCACAGAAGTTTTAGTTCAGAGTTGGCTGGTATCAAGGCAGGGTGCTAAGGCAGAGGGCAGCACAGCAGCAAAATACCAAAGAGGTAGAAAGTGACAAGTGAAAACTCTCTGTCCCTTGTATCTTATCCAGGCTACCCACTCTTAGGGCACATAGTACTCACATCTAGGCTGGCGCAGCGTTAATTCTAGCATTGTATCACGAACCAATCCCAGCATCACTTCCTTGATCCCAGCAGCACACACTCTGGATCTAGCCACTTTTGAAAACCCTTCTTGTGACTGTATGAGGCTTTGGGGGACATCTAGATACAAGATATAAAAATTATGTGTATGATATTCATGCCTGAGGCCCATGTGTAGGAGAATAGAGCAAAGTGAAACACAGACTTTATTTCAAGACAGAAATAAAAGGAAAGCATTCTTAAATTAATGGCAATCTCATTAAATTCAGTGGACTTTGTTTTCCAACTGAGACTGGCTCAAATTTATTAATACCAGCCTCTTGGCTTTAAGTAAAAACAAAAATGATGGCTTGCAAACCACCAAAATTATACAAAGCAAGTAAAAGATAAACTTACTTTTACAGGCACTTGTCAGTTTACTTTTCATTTTTTGTAGCCTTTTTCATGATTAGAAGGAAGAAAAGCAGATTTAAGAAGTTCCCCCCCAAAATAATGTTACTCAAATATTTTGTAGTGCTTTACATTTTTGTTTATCTATAAAGGTAATAGACAGATATTTTCAAATATTCAAGATTTCAGGTAAGATAATTTTTCTCAAAGCCTATCTTGAAGAAATTACTAGAAGATGTGTTTCATTCAATCAAGGGAAAAATTGAAGAGTTGAAGTTAAACATAAAGTAATGTAAATGCTGAAGAAAGAATTTAACATCTAGGCAAACTGTAATTACAGAACAAATTCTATGCTAGTGCAGAAATAACCTAAATGTTAAATGTTTAGTGGTAGAGAGAAAAAGAAGATAGATAGTTTTATAAACATCCTGATTTCATATTTTCAATGGTAGTATTATAGTTTCCAAAGATACTTAACATCTGATTAAATCAAGTAACAGTGGTTTAAAAATACAAGGAATAATGTTATTTACTAGAAAAATAAAGAATTATAAATATTGCAAAGTCTTGCAACTGTTTTTAACTAGGTTATTGGTAGAAAGGACTAGAGTCAGAGGCAGTAGAAGTACACTGCTAGTATAATGTTTTATGGTGGGGAGTCAATAGATGCCTAAGAAAAAGGAAATTTTTATAAAGATTTATGAGTATACAAATTCAAATTTGTTGAAAGAATAATTCACACAGCAAATATAAACACAAGAAAATGCAGATTTCACATTGAAAGATGAAAAATTAAACATCTGTTATCTGTTTGTATGACTTTGATCCAAAATGATAAGAGGTGACAAATTTTGAAAAAGAGGAAACCCTTTTACACTGTTGAGAGGAATTTCAGTTGGTACAGCAGTTAATGATTGCTAAATTATTCTCCAAGAATATAACAGATAATTTTTGTAGAAAGAAAGATTTATTCAAAGCCAGCTTTGAAAGATAGAGAAGTCCTTATCTCAAACCATTGTCTCCCTTTATTCATGTGTGCAAAATTTTTTATTGTGAAGGAGAGAGAAGAGGAATACAGTGAAACCATAGCCAAGGACATTTCCCGTTTCACTCACCCCTCCAACTGTGGGCTCCCTTCCTCCAGTATGAGAAATGAAACTGCATCTTGACCTCTTAGGGCCAGCATCTGCATATTCCTCATAGATTGATACGACTGTTTTCTGTCAGAGGCACCAGTTTCCCTATTCATATGAGCTGAAGAGAGGAGCGGGTGCTATTTGTACTCTCAGCATAAGAAAGTTTGAGAAGTACCTTATCTCCAAAAGAAAATCTGATTTTTAAGATTCATCTTATCCTTTCATCTGGATCACATAGCTATTTATGAAAATAGTGTTCTTATGGGGCAGGACCCATTGAGGTCTCACAAATAGATGAGAACCTCAATTCACTCTACTAAGGGGCATGCTGTGTTTTCACTGACTCTGGTAACAGAAAAAAAAACATTTTAGGATTAGTCAGCACCATAGAGAAAGTCTTTAGATGTAGTTAAAAAAGTATACTTTCAAACAAAATAATTCAGGCCTTCGAAAGAGAAACTCATGTGGTTATGAAATTGTTCTCAAATGGCTGACGTAAGGTTTGCTAGTATCTGTGGGGTTGTTCATTGGGTTAAATGCAAACTAGTTGTATGTGTTTGAAGTTTAGGAAAACGCTACCCATTTGGTAATGCTGCCTCTTTGATGATGGATGTCTGGGAGAGAAAAAGCATAGACTCAGTTTACAGTTTACTCTTAATCTGTCATCTTTAAGACCACTAGACATTTTACTGAGTGAGTTTCCAGGATTGAAAAATAGGTATTGTAACCGTGAGTAACTTTGATTATGTCCTGAAGCTACAGTTTCCTTGAAAGTACAATTTTAAAATTATTGTTTTCTTTCTCTCCTGTCTACCTATCTTTATTTCTTCTAGTCTACCTCAGTGTGAGGTTTCCTTAAATATTTTTGAAAATAAAACTACCATGTGGCCCAGCAATCTCATTTCTAGATTGGGAGAAGATATTTTTAATTATACTGTATTTTGTCATCACTACTTTTGGTTGAAAACACATTCTATTTTGAGCCTGGAGACAGATATACTTAGAGACAAATTCGAGGAAAATGAAAGGTATTCATTTAGAAAGAATCAACAGATGATATCAGAGAATGTCTGGGAGAGGGTTTGCATGTAGTGAACCTGCTGTGTTTTTACAGATATAGAGAATGCATGATTATGGGTGAGAAGATACATACAGAGAAAACAGAACCTTTTTGAACTCAACTAGAGGCAGCAAAGGATGCAACAGATCATGAAAGTACAGAAGAGTTGAGAAAAGGCAAAAAATGGCTTTAAGACAGGTAGTTGTAGATAGCCTTAAAGGGAGTGTCAATAAAGAGAACTGAGAAATCTGTCACAGGATATGTCAAGTAGATCTCAGCACAGAAAATTTTGTTAAAATATGGGTCTTTAAACAATTTGAAACTCCTGTTTTCAAAATGACAGGAACAAGGTATAAACCTCAACAATTCTGTAGAGTTTAAGTTATTCAATACAGCTATCGTGTACTTTTATAATCCCCTTTTAGGACTAAACTGCCTATTCACTTCACTGAAGTTTCCACTGCCTAATTGTCTTTCACATCTTTCACATATATTTCAGACAGTAAATATATTTTCTAGTCTTCATGACTGTTTTAGAAATGCTAAAACTTGTCCAGGTTACAGTATAACTTTAAAAAATGATGTTACATATTGATTGATTTAACATAAAATTTAATAGTTATTTTGGGAGCTAGGGTTGGTTAGGTTTGAATTTTCCACTGTATAAAACATAAAATTTGTGTTGAACTAAATTCCTGTACTGTAGACTTGGCAATATAGCAATGGTATCTCTAAAAAATAGCAAAAAATGAATAAATAATTAAATACCTGGCGTTGTAGCTCACTGTGAAGGTTCCTGGATTCATTTCTCAGTATACCTCCACCTGTACTTTATTTTCTCTTATTCAGCTCTATCTGAGTAGTGTGTCTCAGTGTTCTAGCCAACTGTTTTGAATGGCAATATATTATCCATACTATTGTCTAATCCCTCAGTTCTGGGATAGTAACAAATTTGATAAGTAAAGCTTTTATTTTTCCTTTTGTCAAAAATTGATCTGCATTAGTTATTCTTCAAAAATAAACTAATATCCATAAATATAGTAAATATCACATAATTGAAAATGTTTACTAATTTCTACATATGGTATAACAATACCTTATTAGATTGATTATTTCTTGAAGCTTCTTTGTAGTAATTATGTATCCTAGGCACTGTTTTAAATAGAAATATCAATCCAGTTGCCCTTCATCACAGAAGGTGAAGTACAGAATGGGTACGGAACTTCCCCCAAATTAATATTAGATGATAAATAGTAAATCCAAGATCAAACCTCTGAGCATCTATTACAGACTTTGGCTTCACAAACAAGCTGAATCTCAGTTCTAGGCCAATGTAAAAGTGTACAGCATCATATTTTTATAACAAATTCAATAGTATTAATACTGATAGACAAATCTTATGTTGTTGATATTATTTACAAAACAATTGGTAGTTTAGAAAAGTTACTTTGATGTTTATAAATTTAGCTTGCCTATTATTTTCATCATTTCTATAGAATATACAGTTTTCATAGTTATAATTAAATAGCAGTGTATAATAAAGACAGTGAAAAATGAACTGTGATTTAATTAACTTTCCATAACTGGATTTGAGTTTTGGAGTACAACTGATAGCATATAAATATTTTGAAGATAACACTTTATTAAGATGAATAGGGGAAATTCACACTTCTCTTGCTGTTAAATTGTTCCAAATGCTCTGGCTTCACAGCAGTTTACAAGAAGCTAGCACAATGATGGATAACATGAAGGTTATCTTTCCACCCAGAGAGGCTCACTTTTTTTATTATTTAGTGGCTGGAATCTTAGACTGCAAAACCACAGTAAAATCCACAGTGATAGAAGTATGCTTTTACAATCCAATATTAATTTGTAGAGCTCAGTAAAATTTAAAGTAAAATAATCTAAAATCTAAAATCTATCTAAAATCTAATCTAAAATCTAAATCTAAATCTAAAATCTAAATCTAAAGTAAAATAATCTAAAAAGTGCAGGTAGTACTAAATGGACTCACATTCAGTATCCTTTGTTTAACCATTATCTCATACTTATTTTCAAAATGATTTTGTAAACACACCTATATTAGAAAATCTATGATGTAAATTTCAACACCAGTGAGAATCTTTATAGAAAATTTAAATATATCAGTTAATAAATGTATACAATGTATTTTTGCTTAACATTGTTCCTGTCATTATTTAATTTATTTTAAGAATTATTTGATAGTGAATTTTTAGTTTTTTATGCCAAAGGAATTGAGTCATTATTTTCAAAATATCAGCATTATAAATTTAACCTTTCACTATGCATTTTCACCATTCAACTATGAGAACATGCAAGCAAGAGAAAATTTTTCCCCTTTATGTTAACAAAATAGTTTTCAGATAAATACAGGTTTTATGTTCATTTCCTGAGATTTTGGAGAGACAAACACTTTTTATTAATCACTAACTAATTGAGAAACTACTGGTTCTCACATAACTTTAATGAAAACACTTATATTTACTTTATTGTATGGTTGTTACTTGGGATCACACAACTCAAATGAAATCTTTAATTATGGCTGATATAAAAGGAAATGAATTAATGAAAAGATATGTTAAAGTAAGTCTTTTATTTTCACCTAAATGCAAAAATGAGTAAATTATTTCCACAAGAAAAAAGTTCTGCAGAAAGTAGTTAACCTAATAATAAAAACAACACCTATAAATATTTTAAAAGATTAAATTATGAACAAATGAAATTGATGTTAATTGCAAAATATAAAATGATTCCATATGAAATAAAGAGTGATAAGGCAAACAGTATAGCTGTTAATCTTATAGAAAAATTACCTCTTGAAAATTTTAACTTGCTAACAAACATACAGAATTATGTAAAATCAAGTATCTATATCAATTAATTGGAAATATGCTTAAATTGGACTAATTTTCATTCAAAATACAAGTTCAGAAATATATGAAATAATTTTCATTTTAAAATATAAAGCAAAAAATTACATCTGTAGTTATAGCCATTTACTTCTAGAAAGCTTTCCTGTGGAAACTAAGAAAAATTATGATTTAGAACTTTAAATTTTTAGTACAAAATATATTTTACAGATAAACTTTTAAAATAGACATACAACTAATGGGAATAAAATAAGAACTTTAAAATGGAAATATCACAAATAAGTTTTTATTTTATGACCCTGTCATTAGCAAATGAAACACCAATGGTTCTGCTCAAGAATTCAAGTTAAATATTCTCCAGTTTACTGTGCTTCATTGTGTTCTACTATGTAATGATAATTGAAATAGGAGACTTCTGTATTTATTAGAAATTCATAACTATTTTTAGCAATAAAATTCTTGGTTTCATAAAAGAATATGTTCCATATTTGAATTTATTCGATTCCACTTGAATTTTACTGTATTGCAGTACATGACTGTGGCAGCACAGAGGATGAAAAATTGCTCAGACTTGAAGTTCAGCTTAAACTATAAGAGGCCTAGAGGGACTGCTGCACTGAGACTTACTAGCATGAGAAATTTTCAGGAAAACAGCACCTAGCTGAGAAGCTTCTGGCCTATTATTTGTAACCCAAGGATATGAAAACAAGGATGCAGAAGAAAATATTTGTATAAGAATTTTGGTCAGGAGATAAAGAAGGAAGAAACAGGATGTTCTGCTATGTGACAAATATCAACTTTACCTAAGCAAGATTATCAGGTTAAAAGGAACAAAATTTCCAGAGCAAACATCTCTAAGAATAACATTTTGTTTCTGCTCAGCTGTTTCCCTGAATCCTGATTTAATCTTTAGCTATGTCTTCCAGGAGACTTCTGCTGGTACTTCAAGGTCCCTTCATTTTTACATTATTTCAATCAATTCTCCAACCAGAGAGTCCCTACATTAATATGGATATTGAATGTTGTCAGACAAAACAGTATTTAATTTCGGTTTGCAGCAAAGGTCATTCACAGTAATGTGAGCATATACACTGTATATGTTTTCAATGAACAAATAAAAGCCAGGCTTGAGGTTGGTGAATCTTCAAATGATTTTCCTTCCTCAGGCGTCAGTCTGGAGTTCTAGTGCAGGAACATTTGAAATTTCACAAGAAACCTTTCCGGGGAGACTTTGAGTCATACAGTAGCCACGGTGAGTCACTGAAAGCAGATGTCAGTACAAGAAACATTACTCACAATCCCTGTATAGTGTGCTTTCCTCGTTTCCATCCTTGGTTTCTTCCCATTGATTTCTATCCTTGTGTTAGTTTTTTGAAGGGGCAGAAAGTACTTAATAATCTCAGATGCTAGGTTAGGAAACATGCTCAGCTACAAGACCTGAGTTCTAAATTTTGAATTTCAAAGTGTACATCAGCAGCAGTGGAGAGAGACTTTTCTTAAAAGAAAGAAAAGTTCTCAGATTTGATTTTCTGTGTGTATAGCCATTCTGTAAATATGTTGGAATTCTTCATTTTTTTTGAATGTGTACAAAACCTGTGGGATTTTTTCCCAAAAAAATTATAAAAACTGCTCATTTACATGCAAATAAATTTCTTTGATAAAAAGTAAAAAAAATCCTATGGCAAAATAGAGAAAGAACAGTTAAGAACATAACTTGATACTGGTCTTCTGGGAGGTATATATCAAGTTGAAAAAAGATTACAATGCCCAGAGCTGGGAATTTAGCTCAGTGGTATAAGTGCCTGTCTGATAAGGGCAAAGTCATGAGTTTGATCACCTGTAAAGATTACAGTGTCCCAATACTTCACTTTTAATGCCCATTCAGAAACAAAAAGAGCCACTTTTGGGACAGTTCAGGGAATTGGAGCTAAAGCAGCTGTGCAATCTAGCATCCTTTGCTTTTTCGCTCTCTGGTGATAAATGGGTTAGGAGATGCTTCTGCTTACCTAACATGCTGGATTAACTAACAGCCAGCTGAATTCCATCAGTGTGGTGCTGGGTGTGCATGGTCTACCCGAAGATTGTTGTCCATAAAATACAAATGAACTGAAGGGAAAGATGGTGCACATTGATTCTCCTGGAGAAGATCATCCTGCTGATTTTCCTAATATGAATTCAGCTGTTCTCACTGTCGGAGGAACTAAGGTCCTTGCCATTGCTGAGGTTGCCTGCATTTTGCTTTAGGGGAACTCTGGTCCTTACCTGGAGTGTTGATTCCTGGCTTCAGTGCTGGGTCGTCAGCCTACTGGCACTCATCCTTCATCTGGCTGGTGCAGACTTTCTACCTTCTACCATCGTCTGGGCCTTTACAATGCAGATCCTTGATACAGACTTGCATGAGACATTGTAGTGGGCTCTAGGCCTCCAGTTGGACTCATGGAGGACATTGCCATGGCCTCTATGTCTTCAGCTGGACTTACAAGGAATTCCAGCTGGAATTCAGGCCCTCGGCTGGGTCTCTCTGGTGTGGAAAGATTTCCTTCACTCCTTTGCATTTGACTCTTTGGGTGAATATTATAAAATAATCCTATAAGTTATGTGTCTTGTATTAAATCCCTTCCGTATAAACTCTTAACTACAACACTTAATATAGAACAACTTATTATACCTCTGCTCAGGTCTCTGGATAAAAATAGAAATATATCACAAGAGTTTAAACCCAAGTATTTACTGTGTGTTGGTTTGAAGTATAATTCTAAATTACTTGTTTGTATGTGTGAATTTTATATATGTAAAGATTGAAATAGCAATATAAGTATTAAATTTGTTACTTGGGTCATAAACATAGACTTATAGCTAAACGGAATAGAATTGAAATTTCAAAAATAAACTCTTAGTGAGGGATTCTCCAAAGATAGACTCAACATGTTCTCAGGTTCAGTGACACCAATGGAGAGTGAGAGAAAGAGAAAATGAGAGAAAGAGAAGGAGAGAGAGAGATTAAAGAGCTACTGATTGAAATGATTTACTTGCGCAGGATTGGCAAGTTCAAAGTCCGCAAGGTAGCCCTCAGGCTATAGACTAGAGAGCAGTTGTACTCTGAGTCCAAAGGTGATCTGCTGGCAGAATTTCTTGTCTCTTATAAGTCAGTCTTTATTCTACTCAGGCCTTCAAATGACTGAATGAGGGCTACACACATTATAAAGGTTAATTTGCTTTTCTTAAAGTCTATCAATGCAAATGCAAATCTCATCCAAAACACAACTTTCCAGAATCATCCAGAGTAGTGTTTGACCAACTGTCTAGGCCCTGTGGCGCCACTGATTTGATGCAGAAAAATAATCATCATAGATATCAAGATAATTAAGTGAGTAAAAATTCTTTTCAAAATACAGTGTTGAAGAAATTGAGTATTCTTAGCCAAAAGAATGAAGCTGAATTCTTCTTTAAGCCTTACAGAAAAGAGAAGTCAAAGTGGACCATAGACCAAATATAAGAGCTGAAACTGTAAAACTCATAGCAAGAAACAGTAGTAAATATTCATGAATTTAGTTTAGATAATTGTTTATTAGATTTGATAATGTAAAAATCACAAAATAAAACATAGAAACATTGTATATATAAAAATTTAAAGA
>PVJX010046367.1:0-12445 GCA_004027295.1 Dolichotis patagonum | reverse complement strand
GGCAGATTTCTCGACACAGACCATCAAGTCAAGAAGAGCTTGGAGTGAAGTAATTCAAGCCCTGAAGGAGAACAACCTCCAACCCAGATTGATGTATCCTGCAAAACTCTCTAGAAATTAATGGAGAAGCAAGATGCTTCCATGACAAAGAGGAACTGGGAGAATTTGTGACCACCAGTCCAACCCTACAAAAAATACTGAAGGACATTCTAGGGAGAGAGAACAAGAATACATGCATTTCAGGAACAGTGGCAGAGAGGCCTCAGTGAACGAGGCAGACAGTGGAGTGGAAGAGAAAAACAGACTATCAATGGCATAAAAATAGAATAGCAGAAATGAGGCAGAGAAGATTGGCTATAATCTCTAGTATAGAGGGCCTTGAAATACTAACAGAGAGAAACACAGGCAGAGTAGATCAGGAGATAGGGTCCATTGAGATGCTCTATATAGGGAGGCAGTAGGACCCAAAACAAGCAGTGTACCCCATGGGAGTGAAAGGGGAGGAATTGTCTAAAAAAGGGAGGCAGAGGATATTGTTAATAGGGTAACAAGATTTAAAATCTACATTATTCTCACCACTCTGCTTAGATGGATTACATGCTGTTCCAGTTTGTCTACTTACACTAGATTTGAGGGCATAGTCTGCTACCCCCAAAATAGCAGGACATATTATAGTAATCATCCTTAATTTCCTATCAACTTAATCTGATACCCTGTATAACTGATACTGTCTTATTATGACTGATCTTAGTTGAATCTGGTTTGTTACATTGCTGTTTTGTATTGACTGATTTTATTCAAATCTGTTATGATTGATAGTATCAAGTCTAAGAGTATAGGCACCTACACTGAAGATGACAAGATTCACTAAGATACCCACTCTGGTTTGAGTATTGCCTGCTTTTGAAGTCTTATAATGTCTCCTTTGTTTTTATTAGTGTTGTTGTACTCTGCTGAGACATCATGATAACCATTGTAGATCACCTTGTATTGTGGTTTTATATGACTTTTTTGCTTCATGCTTTGCTAGGAATTGTTTTGTTTTATCTTGCTTTGTTTTGCTTTTCCCTCTAATACAGAAAGGATAGATATACATGTAGAGACTCATGCATGTGTAGAGCTTATAAACAGTTTATGAGAATCAATTATATAATGCATGATGAAATGAACAACTACTTTGAAGAAAAAAAGACACTACAGTACCCAGTGCTGATTCTGTAACATCATGATGTGAAATCCAGCAATACTATCATCCTTTGTTCAAAGTGATTTTAGCTTGTTTTATTTTGTTTAAGTTCAACACACATTAAGGTATGGACAGCTCTTTTGAAGAGAATGAGAGACACTATGATAGCCATTCTTGGCTTCCCTATTGTCTGTCTTGAAGACCTGAAACGCCTTCCTCGTCCTGTTCAGATCAGTTCCATAGTATGTTATGTCATGTGAATTCCCTGTATGTGATGATATGGACAACTATTTTCAAGAAAATAAGTGTCAATATGATAGATAATGAGTCAATATCTCTGATTGTCTAGCTTTGAAATTTATGTCTCTTACATTGCTTTCTTGTGATCTGCTTTGTTCTGTTTTGTTGTGTTCAATTTTATCCTTTTGATATAATTGCATGTATGTTTGAGTGTGTAAGATGGATGACCATATTACTGCTTTTGTCAGATCGTGGAGCAGAACTGTCAACAGTCTCACTGTTTGAATGTCTACTTTGCATGTTTTAATTTTGTAATTTGAACAACTATTTCCAAGATGTCAGTATGTAATTTGTCAAGTAAAAAAAAAAGAAAGAAAGAAAGTTGAGTCTATGACTTCCCATGACTGACTCCCAGGATAGAACAATACAAATAATTTTTCATCAGATTAAGATACACAGAGAAGATCAGTATTCCTAGGAGAAAGAGAAAGCTGCCAAAGAATTGCAAAAAAGGACACAAGAGCTTTGCTCTTGGTAGAATTACAACCTTTCCTAACTAGAAGAGTCTCAAAAATCAATGCTGGCAGTCACCAAAGAGGATGTGTAACTTCTCAGGGGCAAGTGGTATTGCATACGCATTTTTGCCATTCGGTCTCTTACCCTTTTTCATAGATATCAAATCTTTCCATTTAAAATAAAGAGGTAAGGAAGCCTTGTCTCAAAAAGATGGCGAAACCTGAAAATGTTCGTGGGACAGCGAAGAAAGCAAGAAAGCCGAATGTAAGCATTGAAACTGTGAATATGAAGACGGGGTCCTTCCACGGGGTCCCTTCCATTAGGCGCTGTACTCACATGCACCACTGTTAATTTTTGATAGCACACTTTGACCACTCCTCTTCCATGTTTAGATAAGTGTGGACACACAAGTACCGTTATCACATTCGCCTATCGTATTCAGCACAGTTCTGTCCTGCAGGAACGACAGCCATACCGAGTGTACCATCCAAGTGTGCAGAGACATGCATGCATCACGTGAAGATGGGACCTCCTCGGGACCCGGTTCTTGGGATGAATTCTCTTAAGTGACACATGACAGTATTTCGTGCCTACCCGGGAGACACCTAGAGAATCTTATTATAGCATCTTCAACCAGGAACAGTAAACTGTTAGAAGAGGGATCCAAACAATGATTCAAGACTGGTTGAGTTGCAAGCTGGGGCAAAGCCAATTAGCGGCCAGGTAAAACCGGTTAGTACAGTTCTGTTGCTGGAGATTTCTCTGATTCCAGGCCTGGAAGGGTCCAAATCTGTCTTACCTGGCTAACTTTTGTCTTCCTGGTAGAAGGGTGAAGGATGCCTTTGGTCTTTCTAAATCAACAGCCTGCTTTTAGCCAAGGAGAAGCAACGCTGAGAACTCTCCCGCCTCCACTCACCTGCATCCTGCTCCATAGCACATCATGTTTTGGGGCAGCACTTCTGTTCTCCCGTGTAGACAAAGGCAGAAGGGAAGAGGGAAGCATTTTAACAGTTATAGTGAGGTGGTTCTATTGTGGCTGTCTGCTTTCAGTTTTCAAGTTTTCTAAAATGCTAGCATAGTCTTCACATTACAATAATTTCTGATAAAATGTACAGATACATGGTACATATTATGTTAGAGGACTCTTAAGAGTTTGATCCCATTATTTAAGCTTTTCTACTGGGCTTCACTCCACTATTGCAGTCTTAACTTTTCAAAAATTTTACTAGAGTTCCTGGTCCTGTCTTTAGATCTCACTCCGGTGTAGCCTTATAATTTTTTTCATTCAGGTTATCCCAGGACTTTAAAAACTGATTTTATGTTAGTAAACATCTCCTTTTGTTCTGTTTGGCATTTTGACTGTTTATACTTCAGCTCTCAGATCCCCTATTTGATTATGAATCCCCCTCACTTGAAAACAAGGGTACTGCACTAAAACTCCTGAGCAACTATGTCGTTAAGATTCCTTTAGAGAGTCAGGGATATAACTCAGAGGCACAGTGCCTGCCTGGCAAGAGCGAGGTTGTCAGTTCAGTTCTCGGTACCAAAAAAAAAATTCTTCCAAACACTGTAGCTCAAAATATAAAGATACTACTGACAAAATATTAAAAAGAGGTGAACTGTGGTAGGATTATGGAGATAGCTTAGCAAGAAATCAATGGTAACGAATAGCAACAGAACCTGTTTCTCCAGGAAAGCGGAAATGTGGCACAAGTACCTTGTTATCAAGACTTGGTAAGCTTTTTTCCCTCTTAAAACATGTTTCCCTCACTATCCAGTCTTACATTAGTATTTATTCTTGGTGTCAATAGTAAGTGGAAATGTAAATATCTTATCGGGAGGATGGGTAGGACTTACAGTTTATCAGACATTGCATTGATGTCTTTCTTTGGTTTTGAAACTTTGCATCAGAGGCCCCTACTAATATCTGACACAAAAGAGAAAAGCTAAATGGCATGCCAAATAAATTTGAAAGTCGTGTTTGTACAGTATCAGTGCATAACAGCTTGTATAATACATAATTATAATTCTTTCTTTCAAATGATTTTGGCCATTGGTTTAATTTTTTAAAATTCCTTGAAACAGTTTATTTCATTCAATGCTCACAAGCATATTTAGGGTGTTGCTACTGTTGATTTATAGTGAGGTTGAGCAGGTCCAGAGAAGTGGGTGGATTTTCACTGATGAGCCCAGGTCCATGGAATCTTAACTAGGACTCTCCACATTGCCACACTGGGCATAGATGGGCATGATTGTCATAATAATGTGGAGACTACAAATAATAGAAGAACTATGCGGGTGTGAGTCTAAACCATTTCTTTAGATTATCCACTGGGACTTTCAATATAGGCTCTTTCTACCTTCAAAGGATATAATTATTGAAAAAGTCAATCATCTTCCCAGAGTTCTGCCATCTTTCTGCACCTTGTCCTTGAATTGAGATGAATCCACCCTCTGTTCCAACCCTCAGTGTGATGTTGGTCTGACTTCAGCTCTCCCTGAGACCTCCATCCATTTTCTGATCCCTTCAGTCTCCAGGCTTGGGGACCTTCTCAGCCTCCTGCCTGCTGGGGGATGCTTGGCTGTGGCCCCTACAGAGCTTAGAGGGAGGCAGCACCAAGCCCTAGGCCTCCTCTCCACTTCTCTGTCATTTTCTCTGAATCATGCCGAGGCCGACTCTAGATCTCTCCTCCCCTGACAGATCCGGGGCTCTGCAGTTGACTGAGGAGCTGCAGCTGTGGAGGGGATTCAACCCCCACTTCCTCGTGCCCTGCAATGTCTGCTTGTCACCCTACACCTCCCATGGTCACAGGGGCTCCTAAGTGAGAATGGACTTTGTGTCTGTGGCTGAGCCTCGCATTTTATGGTGCTCTTGCAAACCCAAGGACAATGAAAATGGTAAAATACAGCGGACACTGAGACTCTGAGGTCCCCACGTCACCTAGGTGAGCATCAGAAACCTGCCTTACCCAGCCCCTGCAGCAGCCACACATCGCTATCCCACTGAGAACACATCCAGCCACCGGCTTCTCTGGACACTGCCAACTCTGACCAAACTGCCACCAGCTGCATTCCAACGAGCAGCTGCATTTCTGCAGAGCCCTGTTTATCAATTGACTGTGGCACCTGCTAGTCCATATCAATTTCTGGAGATTTTTAGAGGACAGGTGTTTTAAAAGTTTGCTTTGTTACCCATGCTAGTTTTCATATCACATGATTTTAAATACTTGATTTTAGATATCATAAAATTTTTTGGCGGAATTCCTAGGCAAAGCGTCTGTATGTGTGTTTTAAGTCTAAGTTAACTCAGTAATTTTATATTTCAACACAGAGAGCTCAAACTCAGTCAGTCTACGAGTACAGCACCTCTTTCCGTTAGGGACATCGGGAACAAGAGCCATGGCCAACAGGGGTGGGCTCTGCTGGACCCTGGCTCAGTTGTCCTCATGAACTGGTCATAGCCAGCTCTGTCACTGTCCAGGTCGGTTCCTCTGCTGCTTCTTGGTTCTGATGCTGGGCTTTGCTGGGTGGGGTGACTCTTGCCCAGTCACCTCTGAACCCTTCAGAGCACTGGGAGGGACTCTGTCACTCTTTCTCATGCTTTCTGAACTCCCTCAGCCATTGCTACCCTCCCAAGCAGACCCTGAGAAAGAGTATTGATCTATTTACATTTAGTGTGATTTACAGCATCATCCGAAACCTGAAAAGAAAGACTACACCATTCACAGCAGCCAAGAAATGAAATCGACCCAGGGTTTATCAGCTGATGAACTCATGGAGTGTGGTACTTATACACAGTGGAATAATGTACAACTATAAAAAGGAATTATGGTATTTATGACAATGCGAATGGAACTAGAGATCATTCAGTAAAATAACCCAAGCACAGAAAGGCAGGTGCAGTATAACCTCACTCATGTGGAATCTAAAAAGCTGATCTCGTAGAAATTGAGGGTGGAATGGTGATTACTAGTGGCTGGAGAGAATGGCTATGGAAAGGTTGGTCCATGGATATTGTGATTACTAGTGGCTGGGAGAGAATGGCTATGTGATTACTAGTGGCTGGGAGAGAATGGCTATGTGATTACTAGTGGCTGGGAGAGAATGGCCATGAGTTCATCAGCTGATAAAGAGAATGGCTCAATGGGCACGTGGAGGCCATCAAAGAGGGCCTGATGGCACATGGACTTGGCAAGAGGGCACCGGTGATGAGGTACCAAATTGACTTCCTGTTTATTTCCATGGGGCTCTACAGGATGCAATGCAGTCAGGCCCAATGCAGTCAGGCTATGGAAAGGTTGGTCCATGGATATTAAGTTGTGTTACACAGGAATAAGAAGGAATAAGAAACTCTAGGTACCACCATTGTACTGCACTTTTCAAAAAGCTAGGAGAAAGGATTCTGAACATCTTTTCCACAAAGAAACGATGTTCAAGAACATAGACATGTTTTAGACACAGCGATGATTCAGACGTTGCATGATGTGTACACGTATCAGAATATCACATTGTCCTACAGTTGTGTTTTTAGACAACTCGGAGCTCAGAGGCCTTTGGAAGGCAGAGCTGAGCACACAGCAGATACACCACAAACCCAGAATCCAACTAGCAGACAGCCCTGTGCCCGCGGCCTTCACCCCATAGCCCATTCTGTTCTGCACGTCAGCTGCTCCCCCCACTGCTGTGGACCTGCCACTGTGACCACCCTCAGCACCTCTCTTCCAGTCTGCTTATCTCCATCATGGATGCTCCTGACAGCTGCCGCCAGCCTCCCAGATACAGTGTGCCCGGCTACAAGAGATGCTGTAGCTCCTGGTAGAGGAGGCCTGAGCCGAGTCCTGATCTTTGGGATCCTCTGCAGAGTGCCCGAGGGTGATTCGGGGCTCTGCCGTTGACTGAGGAGTTGCAGCTGCCGAGGTGACCATCTGTTAGGGAAGACCTCCCCTAACCTCCTGGTAGCCCACAAGGTCTGCCTGTCCCCCTGCACCTCCCAAGCTCACTGGGGCTCCCGAGTCAGGTTGGATCCTCCAGGGGTAGCAGAGGATGTGCTCAATGGGCACGTGGAGGCCATCAAAGAGGGCCTGTTGGCACATGGACTTGGCAAGAGGGCACCGGTGATGAGGTACCAAATTGACTTCCTGTTTATTTCCATGGGGCTCTACAGGATGCAATGCAGTCAGGCCCAACTTTCGGAAATCTCCAACACTTCTGGCTATTCCTGGAGTCCAGGGCTAGCCTTCTGCAGGTGGACTAGGCTATATGGGAAGGGACCAGAATGCTCACAGCGAAGCTGCGGGTGCTCAAACTAGCAGGAGCTGAAGGGCAAGCCCCCCGATCCCCTCACTGAATGCCATGCGTGCAGAGCCTACCATGCTGTCTGGGAGCCTGGGCCAGGGCCTCTGACCTCAAGACTGCTGTGACTGCCCCCCAAAGAGCAGGTGTCAGCATCGTCACCACCTGCTGCATGCCTCCATCGTGACAGTGACTGAAAGAGGAGTAAAAAGAGTGCGAGGGGCCCAGGAACTAGAACTCGAGAAAGCTCTTGGGCCCTTGGAGAAGTGAAAACCTCTGGGGATTTAGCTCAGTGGCTTAAATGCCTGCCTGGCAAGTGTGAGGTCATGAGTTCAATCCCTGGTACCAAAAAAAAAAAAAGAATTTGAGGAGAAGTGAAAACCACAATAAGTGCTGCTCTTAGAACTGAACATCATGGGCCGGGGATTTACGTCAGTGGCTTAAGCGCCTGCCTGGCAAGCGCAAGGTCATGAGTTCGATCCCCGGTACCAAAAAAAAAGAACTGAACATCAAGAAATTTAAATTTAAAGAAAGCAAAGATATTTAGATACACAGACACAGCCAGTTTCTTTGTCTCCTTAATCAGTTTACTGCAATTAATCTGACGAGATGTTTGTTCATCAGGAAACATCTGCTAGGCACCAAGTACTACTCTAGGTACTGTGAATGCATTAGAAAGACAAGAGTTAAAAATTAGACTCCTGGAGCTTGCAGTCACCCCCTGGCCTTATGCCTGTGCACACATGTGAATCCTTCTTCTTGCAAATCATTTCGGGACAAGCATCCAGGGGCTTCTTTCGCTCCTTACCTGGGCCAGGTGAGACATCTTCAAACACTTGCCATCTTCTCACCCTCTAGGAAGCACTATTGTACCTCAAGCAGAAATGCAGAGGATGTAACCAAGTTCATCCGTCATCTCCAGGAGTTGAAGTGTCTCCAAGAGCTCTATGTGGACAGTGCCTGCTTCCGGGTGCTCAGCTGCCTGAAGACCCCCTTGAAGGCTCCCTCAATAGCTGACCGGGAAGCTTCACCACCAGGCATCTCCTTAGACAGACAGCTCACTGCAGATAATCTGACGATGTGTTTATGCATCAGGAAATATCTATGGAGTGTCAAGTTCTATTTGGCCTGCAAACACCTGTCTCCTCACCCCCTCAGTCAAGTAAGAGACCTGGATGGGAGTAGAGTCACACAAATTTAGTCCCAAGCCCCTGCAACTTCTGCAGAAGCCCTCTGCAGCACCCTGACTACCCTGGACTTGCAGGCATGTAGAAGCGAAGGGTCCCAGAACAGTACCATCCTGCCCGCCCTCAGATGCTGCTCTTTGATCACATCCTTCAGCCTCTGTGAGAATGATCTCTCCATGTCTGTCTCAAAGGACCTGCTCAGCCACACTGCCGGTATGAGCCACTTAAATCTAGAACAGTATCCTGCCCTGCTGCAGAAATATGATGACCTGCGTGATCCACAACCAGTGACATTTGCCCAACTTTATGCCCACCTGGTGGGCTAACAAGGCAGCCCAAGATGGTCGTGGTGTTTGGGGTAGATCGCTGCTGAGGTTTCTGCTACCAACTCTTGTGTCAGAAAGGCTTCTCCATGTTGCCGTGGGATACACTATGATTATAACAATATCAGAAGCTTTTTTTTCTGGACTTTTGGAGCTGGAAGCCAAAGAATAGGATTTTCTACAAAGAACAAAAAGAGATAGCTGGAGCCCTGCTTTCTATGAGTGGGGAAAAGGGAAGCTGGGCTTTTGGATAAGAGAGTGAAAGTTTTCCTGGGAAGCAAGGGGACACTGGGAACATTGGTGGCCCTGTGTCCTTGGAGTCGGAATATGAATTTAAATTTCTAGAAGTGAGTTCAAGCTGTAGAGGTGCATAAAGGCATCACCCCGAGTGGATATTTATAGAAAACTGGTTAGAAATCCAGGAAAATTTGGTGCACCCTCCTCCCGTGTGCTTGGCCTGTTAGCCAAGATTCTAGTTCAAATGTAGGAAAACTGACTGTAGTGAAAGAAGACTGTGAGACATCTGAACAAGAGTTCAGGGCCTTGTGGCATCAAAACACAGTTGGGACATTGTGCACAGTCCTGAGTGCTCTCTGAGAACCTGTCATGTTCCTCCAGGACGTGTGGCATTTCAGTGGGTGAAGGCACACAAGGTTGTCACCCACAGTGAGTAGCATGGACTCTCTCCTCAGAGCATGGGAAAGGTGGAGAGTGGGTTCAGTGTACTCACGCTTTGAGGGACTGTCTTCCTATTAGGGCCAAAGGAAACAAAGGACAGGAAGGAAATGGGGACAAGCCACCTTTCTGTGCGGTTGTATTCCTGGGACCTCTGAAACGCTGGACGGCCACCTGTACAGAGGCCTCCAGTAGAGGGACAAATGTCCCTCTCTGGCTGAAGGAATTTATTGTAGAAAGCACTGGTGGTGGCCTAAAGGTGCTTAACTCTCCCACTGCTACAGGTGTCGTTTTGTCTTGAGAAAATACCAGTGGCTAGATGCTCGACCCAGCCATATCTTTATTTTCCTTACTTTTTCCTCCCACAAATACAAGTAAAGTCATTTTCAATAAGAAAAAGAAAAGAATTAGGTTAATGCATCAAGACAGACAAGAAACCGGATTGATTTTTACAATGAAAACTGAGCGTATTTTGATTCTTATATCCAAACAATCCTGAGCTGTTAAACTTGCCCCTGAATGAGAATACCTGAAAGCTGCATGCATTTGGAGCCAATTCTCACGGTGTCAATTACAGATTCCTAGGGTTAGAGCTCTAGTTTGTTTTCCAGGGTATTGAAAAGTTTAGAAATGGCCTTTTGTTAGAAATAGGAGGAGTCATCCGATCCCGATTGCTTCCTATGAGCCAGGCACTAAGCCAGGACGTTGCATATCTTATCCCTGACTCTTTGTCCAGCTCTGAAGAAGATATTAGTCCCACTTCACAAGTGAGAAAGCAGAAGTGGATAGAACCTAATTAAGTAAATTACCCGAAGTCACATAGGTTGCAAGTGGATGAGATTAAGGAGAACGCAGAAGGCCTGATGTCAGTCTGCCTCCCTGCAAGTGGCAGGGAAATCATAAAAACAAAGTGAAATTATAGTTAGGAGGCACTGTCGTGTTTCTTTAAACAAAATGTTGCCCTTTATATTTGAGATTATACATATATAATTTGAAGAATGAGAGAAAGCTGGCTTGGAGAGGAAATAACAGAACATACAAAGTTAGTAAAAGCTAAAGTTTGTGCAAACACAGATGACCGGGGCTAAAGAAAAGCAATTAGGCACATTAGAAAGTGTCTCGAGGAGGTTGTGAAAACAGAATCCGTTTTCCAAATGTTCAGTTCCATCGGGAGCCCAGCCAAGAGTCCCGATTGCCTGTTTAAGAAGACCCAGGATAATCTTATGCTTAGCAGTATCTTGACCTGGAGTAGGATCCTGGGATGGATGACTAAAGAAGGCGTGGATGATCTTATGCTTAGAAGAGTCAGTGGGAAATCTTAGATGGGTCCCAATCTTTGCTTTCATCGCACAGGGAAATATGCAAAATTAGCCATTATGAATTTGCGGTCCCCTACAAGTTCCCATAACGGCTTCTGGGAACAGATCTTGGAGGGTGGCGGTTAGGAGAGGGAGGCAGGCCCCAGGCACCTGTTCTGCACCCACCTAGCCAGCACCTCTGGCTGTGAATGAACGATGGGACGTAACCCTCCAGCCACTGTAAACCAGTTTTCCTAGAAGATGCAAGCTCTTCCCCACACCCTCAGACTTGACCCTGCACCTGGGCCTCCCAAGAACATGTAGGTTGCCCTAGACAACCCTATATTCCAGGCTTTCCTGTGCGCTGAGCCAGCCCAGACCCCTGAGTTTATGAGAATCACATTCTCTGTCTGCGTCATCTTCCCTTTGGGTGGGCCTCTGGGAGCCAGGAGGGAGAAAACAGATGGGAAGGCAGCAGAGTCAGGGCCCCATAAGCTGCGGGCCAGGACACAAACTTTCTCTCCTCTGTAGGAGAGGAAGAAGCCCTGGCAGAAGGAAAGAGAAACCCTGACACAGCTGCAGACTAGTCCTTCCCCCTGCCAGATTTCTGTGCTTTGGAACAAAAATGACACTGTGACCATGAACCTATGGCAGTGCATGGAAACACAAAGACCAGAACTGATTAGGCTGTTGGAGTTTCCCGTCACATGATCGATACAGAAACAAACCGCATCAGATGTTCCATTCACAGCTCTTAAAGTTAAACTTTGCTTTTGTCTCCAGTTAGTTATTCCACCAATTGTTTTTACCTGTTCCCTTTCTAAGCATATATGCAGTTGTTTTATTTTTTAAACAGTGCCAGGCACTGTAATATCCTCTTATGGGGGAAATTCCTGGAACAGTGGCAGTTGTATCTGAATCCTGGTGTAGTTATAGCACTCGTGTCCTGGGGTAAACTACACGAGGATATTCTCTGCTGTACTTGGTTTGTTTGCACTGGGGATATAGCTCAGTGACACAGCACTGGCCTGCCAAGCAAAAATTTGATTAAGTTTGATTTGTGGTGGCCCTGAAGCAAGGCCAGAAGATCGCTGTAGCTGCTGGTTTCAAACAGGAGCCTAAAGAGAATTCTTTCTGTGGTCTGTTGGCCATTTCAGAACTTTGGAAATGGAATGGTCAATTCATCAGAAAGAAATAGCAGGTGAGTATGGCGGACTTTAGGGGGCCTGCAGGGGAGAGACCCTGGTGCCTCGGGACCTTCACCATGCGGTTGACTCAGGGTGCCAGGAGAACAAGAAGCTCTTCCCCTCTCTAGGGGGCGGCTGTGAGTGTGGCCAACTTTCGGCAGCCCGAAGGAGAGAGACCCTGGTGCATCGAGACCTGCACCGTGTAGTTGACTTGGGGTACTGGGAGAACAAGGAACTCTTCCCATCTCTGGGGGGTGACTGTGATCCTGCCTGCGTGTGGGCTGAGAATCAGACATCTCATGTCGTCCTGTCCCCCATCCCAGGTCCCCCCTCCCCCTTCCTCCTGCCTAGCAAGTGGGAGCCAGTGAACTACACATCTTGTGAAAAGATTGGCTATGTTATTTAGTATGAGCTCTCCATATGCAAAGATAAGGACAACCATTTGGAAGAAAACAAGAGACAATATGACAGATAGTGAAGATCTCTGGTTGTCTAGCTTTGAAATTTATGCTTTCTTATGTCCCATTCTGTTCTGTTTTGT
>PVJX010046366.1:0-12319 GCA_004027295.1 Dolichotis patagonum | reverse complement strand
TTGAAGCCCATGGGAGGAACAAAAAAGGAAAATTCAATGAAGAAGAAGGAGGTGACAGGGGCCACTTTCTCCATAAACCTGGACTAATTGTGTGGGAGCCTGAGCCTGCAGATGCATGGAGACTACTAGAGGCCTCAGAGGCCTCCACAGAGATACACAGTAGTGAAACAGAGCAGTGGACACAGCAGATTGTAGTGACTGGTGAGTTATTCTGGTTCAGATATTCCACAGGAGAAGACAATTGAAAAGAACCTCTTAGAGGGGGAGCTAGTTGTGCTCAGAGCTCAAAGCAACAGCTGGCTCAATCTAGTGGCTTCAGATAAGTTCAAGCCCATATGAGGTACATGGGCTGCCTGGATGAATGGGTTTGGTCACAGGCTCAGAATCAGAAACCAGAATGAACATCAGTGGAAATAGAGGTGTAAGCTCACTTAGATTATAATGTACCCAGCCATAAAGCTACTGCTGTCTTGCTGGGATTAACATGGATTTGGTCCTTTTCTGCTGACATGGTCTACTAGTGACAGCAGAGCCACACTTTGAAGTTTTTTCTTTCTTTATTTTTATTTTCTTTTTGTTTTGTTTTGCTTTTCTTTAATGTTTGTCCTAGTTTTTTATATGAGTGTGAACATAATTTCCAGTTTTTTGTTTTTCTGTTGTGTTCTTGTTTTCATTTATTTTTCTTTTCCCCTCCTGTCTTTGGCACCAGTATCCCAAAGTTTTCATCATCTTCCTTTGACTTCTAGCCTTGCTTCTAATCTCTACTTCTTCTAGTTCTCTATTTTTTTCCCTTAAATCAAAAAAATTTCTTCCTTGAACATAAAAATGCTATATTGTGGGATATTCACTACATACAATTTTCTGGTTTACTTTAGATTTTATTTTGTTCTTCATTTTCTAAAATTAAGTTTGAACATTAGGTTGTGTGTTTGAACTTGTTCTGTACTTGCAATGTGAGAATTCTTCACTATAAATTTCCCTCATATGACTACTTTCATTGGGTCACAGAAATTCCAATATGTTGTCTCAGTGTTATCCTTTAACTGTAGATACTGCTTAATTTCCTCTTTAATATTCTTTGTAACTCATTGGGTGTTTCAGTAGAGTGTTGTTTATATCTCCATGTATTTATATAGTTTTTATGGTTTATTTTGCCATTGAAATCCAATTTCATTGCACTATGGTAAGAAAAAACACATGGGAAAATTTCAATTCTCTGTATTTAATTAAACATACTTTATGGGCTAATGTGTGGTCTATATTGGGGAATGTCCTATGTGCAACAGAGAAGAATGTGCATTTTGATGTTTTGAAGTGGAATACTTTATAGACATCTACTAAGCCTTTTTGGTCTCAGCTTTGGTTTAATTATGATATTTCTTTGTTGATTTTTGTTTTGCTTTTCTTTAATGTTTGTCCTAGTTTTTTATATGAGTGTGAACATGATTTCCAGTTTTTTGTTTTTCTGCTGTGTTCTTTTCCTTTTTCTGATATCTTTTTCAATCTCCTTTTTAGTGTACTGTAATTTTACATGTGTAGATCTTTTATTTCTGTTGTTAGATTGATTTTTAACTATTTCATTTTTGGGGAGATGCTATTGTAATGTGTGTAGTTTTTATTTGACTTTTCATGTCTGTTAATATTTGTTTTATGTAATTGGGTGCACCATTATTTGATGTGTATGTATTTATAATTGTTATCACTTCTTGAAGTTTTTTCTTAACAAGTATGTAGTGACCTTGTTTGCTTCTTTTGGTGAGTCTTGGCTTGCAGTTTGCATCATCTACAAATAATAGTTATCCCTGCTTTGCTCTGTTTTCCTGTGGCATGGGATATTGTTTTCCATCCTTTAACTTTCTGTCTATACATTTCTTATTAAATTAACTATGATTCTAGAATGCAGCATATTGTGGGATCTTGCTTCCGGATATGTTCTGCTAGTGTGTTTCTTTCAATTGGTGAGTTGAGAACATTAACATTGATGGTTATAATTGATATGTATTGAATTGATTTTTTTTCATGTTATTTTCCTGTGATTGGTTCCCTGTGTTTAGCCTCTATTTACTTGCTTGTCTTGTATAGTGGCTTCTTTCTGTTGGTGTTCTTGTGTTTCTGATCTTTGCTCTCACTTTCTAATATATTCTGCAGAGAATTCTGAAGAATGGTTTTGGTGGTCATGAATTCTTCCGTTGTTCTTTGTCATAGAAGTATTTATTATTTTGAAAGATTGTTTTGTGCTTTTCATTTATCTGGGTTGAAGGTTGTTTTTTGTAATGGATACCTCATTCCAGTCTTGCTTTGATTTAAGGGTTTGTGTTGGGAAGTCTGCTGTCATCATGAAGGGGTTTCTTTATAGGTGATTTGTTTCTTTCTCTAGACACTTTTAATATTCTGTTCTTGTGCTGAATTTCTGCAACCTTGCTTGTTATATGCCTTGGTATAGATGTATTTTGGTTATGGTATTTGGAATTTTATGTGCTTCATTTATTTGTATTTCAAATTCTATATCCATGTTTGGGAAGTTTGCTGCTATTATTTCTGTGAATATATTTTAATGGATTTTTATTGTCTCCAGATTTTTCACTGGGTACAGTCAATCTTTTGCTGTTCTTCTTTTCTTTATCTTGAAGTTGTTGACTGATTTTTCATGGTCTCTTGCTGTTTGTAAGATATTTTTCTTTCATGGTCATTAACTGCAATCCTATCTCCTATAGCAGATATTCTATCCTTACCTTCATTCATTGAGTTGTGAAAACTTTCAGAAGAGTTTTTAATCTGAATTTCTATTTGTATTTGTTTCATGGTTTCCATTTCATTTATGTTGGGCATTCAAGATTTCCTTTGTTTTCATGAGCACTTCTATTTTTTGTTGTTTCTGCTTTAATGTCTTTCATTTTGATCATAATATTTCTGCTCCCTTGAAATTTATCTATAGCCTCCTCCTTTTGATTTTTCACTGTTACTGCTGTCATTTCAGAAAGTTCCAGTGGTTTGCATCTGATTTCCTCTATCTCATTGTGCTCTGGATTTTTTCCTGGATGGGCTGGTGGTCTGAAGATGCATTTTACTTCTGCACCTTGTTTCCTTTTGTACTTTGTTTTCTGTATTGATGCTTATAGATTTCTTATGATATATAGTTTTATCCCTAGTTCCAAGGCTTCCCTAGCAGTTGTCTGCTCTTAAGTGTTGTTGTCTAGAATTAGGTGGTTCTTGGCCCTTCGATGTAATCCATGAACTACCTTCCAAATGTATTGAGAATGAGAAGTTGCTATTTACTAAGAACCTGGTCCTTTGGTATTGGAGTGTGGTCATAGTAATGACCCTATACAATCATGATGTTGTCATACAGGGGGAGAAAGACTGACTATAACAGGTATGACATTGTCACTAATGTATTACAGATTGAAATAACAATAGTCTCATACACTACCTGGTTACTGAGAAATTGTGGTAACTATCAACCTGATGCTGTTGACCATAAGAGCAAGTTCTACAGTTGTAGAGCAAAATCTAAGACCAGGAACTTCTATGCAATGATTTTCACTTTAGTGAAGTGACTTTGCACTGTTGTTGATGATGGTTTAAGCAGGATAGAGAATAAGATGGAGAGGTGAATGAGGTCAAATATAGTAGGAACAATACTGCAGGGCACAGGATGATCATATATATTTTGGAAAACTGAAATGGTAACAGTGTAAGTAACAAAGCAAATGAATGGGGATCTAGAAAAAATAAAATCAGAAATAATTTCTCATATAACTACAGAGGTGATGACCTTAATGAAAGTTTAGTGACTCTAAATACAGATGAAAAAATAAGGAGTTCCAGGAAATGATGAAACCAAGAATGCCCAAAATAGGAATGAAATGCAATGTATAAAATAGATTCAAACAGATATCTAGGAGACTAAAAATTCTATTGTAAGTATATGTAGCAGAATGAGGCACTGCAAGGACAGAATTTCAGATCTACAAAACAAGATTGGGTTTAGTGATCATGAAAAGAGAGATTTTTTTTAAAATAGCAAGAGAACATGAGAAATTGGGTTGGCATAACTAATGGTCAACATGTATTACTTAGCTGAACTGAATCAGTATGGTTCTGGTGTGGAAGACCCACATGAAGGTTATTGCTAACAGCATAAAAAAGAGAATTGGAGAGGAAGATAGTGTGTTGTTTATTATCCTGCAGAATTATGTCATGCTGGTTTTCCTGATATGAACTCGGATGTTCACATCCCCAAAGGAGTTTGAGTCTTCACTTTCACTGAAGATGAGTATGATTCTCTTTGGGGGATATCTGGTGTTTACTTTGAGAGTCACTTCCTGGTTCCAATACAGATCCCTCAGCCTTCTGATGTAGATCCTTCATCATGCTGGTGCAGACATTCTAACTTTCACTACTGAACTTTGGGGCTTCCCAGAGCAGATCCTTGTTACAGGCATTGTCATGGGCTGTAGGCCTCCAGCTGGACTCATGGAGGGCATTGCCTGTGGCTCAAGGCCTTCAGCTGGAAGAATACAGTACATTGCTGTGGGATACAAGTCTTCATCTGATTTTTTGGGGGCTCAAGTGCATGGACAGCTTGTTTGCACCCTTCTGCATTTGACCCTTTATGATTCACTTGAAACAACAGAAATCAACCCAGCAGATACTAGATAATACAAAGAATTACAACATTAGGTTGACCGGGCTGGGGATTTGGCTCAGTGGCTTAAGTGCCTGCCTGGCAAGTGCAAGGTCATGAGTTTGATCCCCAGTACCAAAACAAACAAACAAACAAACAAAACCATTAGATTGACCAGAGCCAATGAAAAAAAGAAAAAGATAGTCTAAATGACATTAAAAAAGCCTCTTGAACAATTTCATGGCATAAAACTTCCCTGAAGGAAATAGAATTTGATATACACATAAGTGAGATACATAGAACTCCATTAAACCATGATCAAAAAATGTACAGCCAAGTATATGATAGTCAATGTTCCAGAAACTCCAGAACAGAATATTAAAATCTGTTAGAGAAAAGAAACAGTAACCTATAAAGGAAAGCCCACAAGTCAAGGAAAATTTTAAGTGAAGAATTTCAAGCCTTCAAAGAAAACACCCTCAAATGCAGATCTATGTACCCTAAAAAATTATCTCTCAAAATTGATGGAGAAATGATACTTCCATGACAAAGAACACTGCAGAAATTTATGAACTCCAAACTGGCATTTCAAAACATTCTGAAGGATATTCTAGAGGGATAACAAGTATTACAAGTCCATAGATCCCAACAGAATGAATCCATCAGGCAAGGCAAGCAATTCAACAGATTGGAAAAAGGGAGCCTACAACCAGAAAATAATATGACAAGCGTAAGTCAACATAAAGTAATTAGAACCTTCAAAGTTAATGGTCTAAATACACCAATCTAAAGAAACAGACTGGCAGAATGGATCAAGAAATGAGATTTAAAAATATGATGCATTCAAGAAACATATTTAAATGAAAAAGAAATTCATAGACTGAAATTCAAAGGGTAGGAAACAGTACTCCATGAGACAATGACTCAGAAAAAAGCAAAAGTAGCTATTCTATTTGCACACAAACTTGATTTCAAGTCAAGACATTAATAATTACAAAGAAGGTCACTACATTCTTGTAAAGAAAATAATCCAAGAATAATAGCTAGCAAACATAAATATATATGAAACAAATACTACTACACTGAACTTTAGAAAAATATTAACAGGTATGAAAAATCAAATAAGCAGTCATGCAGTTATAATGAGGGAACCCAAGTAACTCACTGACACAAATAAACAGATCAAGTAGACCAAAAGTCAACAAAGAAATATAGAATTATACCAAACCTGTGAAACAATAGTCTTAGTAGGTGTTTATAGAATGTTTTGCTTCACAAAATCAAAATACACATAATTCTCAGTTGCACATGGGATGTTCTCCAAAATAGACCACATACTACCTCATAGAACATGCTTAAGTAAATGCCAAGGAACTGAAATTATCTCATGTATACTATCAGACTATAGTTCAATGAAATTTGAAATCAATGACAACAGAAATCACAAGAAGTTCATAAACAATTGAAAATTAAAGCACCCTCCTGAATAACCAATGGGTCATGGATAAAATTAATGAAGATATTAGACATTTTCTACAATTAAGTGAGAATGACAATGCAATATACCAGAACTTATGAACACAATGAAAGCAGACATCATAGGAAAATTTATAGATCAAATAAACAACTTAGTGCTCAACCTGGAGTTTCTAGAAAAAGAAAATCAAGTTAAGCCCAAAGGCCATATGAGGGAAGAAATTATAAAGATCAGAGCAGAAATCAACACAATAGTAGCTAAGAAAAAAGGATGGGAATGGGATAAAAGAGAAATCAAATACATAGTGTACTGATACAAATTTCCCATAATGAATATGTTCATTATGTATGTCAAAATTGTATCAATAAACTTGTTAAAAAACAAAGAATCAATGAATAGAAGAGTTGGCTCTTCAAAAGATTAAGGAAAATGAACAAATGCTTAGCCAATATTATCAAAAACAAAATGAAAAGCCTCAAATCTATGCAAAAAGGAATAAAAAAGGTGAAATCACAACAGAACCTGCAGAAATGCAGATCATCAATACTTACATTGAGAGCCTGTATTGTAGTAAGATGGAAACACAAAATAAATGGTCAGATTCACAGATATCTATGAATTACCAAAACTGAATCAATTATATATAAAAATTCTAAGTAAACCAGTAACAGTCAATGAAATTCAAGGTGAAACAGAAAACGTGCCAACAAAAAACCCCAGGTCCTGACAGATTCTACAAGGGATTTAGATAGAAAGAGATGTAATACTCTCAAATTCATTCCAGGAAGCAAACATTTCCCTGATACTGGAACCAGAAATGGACTCAAGTAAGAGAACTACAGACCAATTTTCCTAATGAACATAGATACAAAACCCCTAATAAGATATGGGCAAATAGAATGCAGCAAACTCTCAAAAAGAGTATACAGCATGACCAAATAGGATTCACCTCAAGGATGCATGGATAATTCATTATTCACAGATCAATAAATACAACATGCTGTATTAGCAGAGCTCAGGATAAAAAACACATGATCATCTCAATATATACGGAAAAAGAATTTGACAAAGACCAACACCCTTTCATGATAAAAACTCTAAAGAAAATTGGAATGAATTGACTTTATCTCAATCCAATAAAGCCATTTATGAAAAATCACTGGACAACATATTACTAAATTTACAAAAACTGAAAGATTTCACTGTAAATCAGGAACAAGATAAGAATGCCCATTGTCACCACTCTTATTTAATATAGTTCTGGAAACAACATGTAGAAAAGAACAAGAAGTAAGAATAGGAAAGCAAGAAGTTGAATTATTACTATATATAAATGGCAATACTCCACAGAGAAGAAAAACAACCCACTAAAATACCAATAGATTTATTAAACAAATTCAGTAGTGTAGCTTATTAAATTTCAACACAGAATAATCAGTAGCTTTCCCATACATGAGTAACAAAGTCATTGAGAGAGAGAAGTTAGGCAATACTTTTCTTGATAACATTCCCCCAAAATGAAATACATATGAGCCAATCTAATGAAGGAAGTAAATGTCTTCTACGTTGAAAATTATAGTAGTCTGAAAATAAGGTCAAAGCAGATATTATAAAATGAAAAGATATTCCTTGCTCATATGTAGGAAGAACAAATGTAGGTGAAAATGGCTGTAATTCAAAATTGTTACACAGGTTAATGCAATCTATATCAAAATTTCAACAGCATATCTCTCAGAATTAGAGAAAAAATTTCTAAAGTTTATTTGGAAACAAGAGATATACAATAGCAAAGGCAATTCTGGGCAGCAAAGGCAAGGCAGGAGGCATCACACTCATTTGAAATTATACTACAAAGCTACTGTGATAAAAAGACAGTGTTATTCTAGCAGAAAAACAGACTTGAGAATCAGTGAAACTGATTAGGAGATGTAGAAACAACTCCAGACTTCCTTAGCTACCTTATCTTTGACAAAGATGCCAAGCACCTTCACTGGAAGAAAGATAGCCTGTTTAATTAATGATGCCAGAAAAACTGGCTTTCCACATGTCAAAGATTAACATTGACCCATATCTTTTACCATACACTAAAATTGAAATGGATCAAAGATCTAAATATTAAAAGAAAAACACTAACTCTACTGGAATATAAATTTGATAGAATGATTGAAAACACCAGTGTAGGCAAAGACTTTGTGAACAAACCCAAATCCCACAGGAACTGTTAGAATTAACAACAGCTTCATAGTATTAAAAAGCTTCAGACCAGCAAAAGAAGCCAACAACAGAGTGAAGAGACAACCCAAAGTGTATTGCCAACTGTTCCTCAGACTAAGGACTACCATCTAGTATATATAAAGAACTAAAAATAATTGGATCCTGCAAACTTAAAGACCCAATCCAAAAATGGGCATCTGAAATGAATGTGTACTTTTCAGATGAAGAAGTACAAACAGCAAATAAATATATGAAAAAATGTTCAACATCATTGATCATTCCAGAAACACAAATTAAAACAACATAGAGATTCCATCTCACCCCAGGAAGAATGGCTAATACCAAATCAACTAATAACAAATGCTGACAGGGCTGTGCAAAAAAAAAGAACTCTTCTCCACTGTTGGTTTGAGTGTAGACTGGTGCAAGTACTGTGAATATTTCTTTAAAAACTAGGAATTATAGGTTCTATTTGACCCAGAGATTCTCCTTTTTTGTGTCTTCCCAAAACAATTAACAGCATCACACCACAGTGATATATGTACACCCATGATTGTAGTGGCAAAGTTTGTAATAGCTAAAACCTAGAAACAGAACAAGCTCCATCAACTGATGAATGGATAAAGATATTAGTTTTTTTATGCAATGGAATATTACTCTGCCAAAAAGTGGATAAGCTTGAAACATTTAGTGCTAAATGCATGCATGTTGAGACCATACTTTGAAGTGAAATAAACTGGACATGCATGCATAAATAGCACATTGTTTCTCTGGTGTGAGAAACTAAAAGTATAAATAAGGCCCAAAATATACAATCGATATTGTTAAATAGGAAAAATATTCTGCAAATGGGAAGGGGAACCTGAGGAGGAAAGGGCAGAAGTTGTAACAGAAATGAAAAAATGAGAAAAGGAGGAATAAATGAAACAAGCTTTTGAAAATAAAAAGGGGAAGAGAGATTGTAGGGAATGTAAGGGAATAGGAGAAAAAGAATCAAATTATATCATGTACAGGTACAAATTCCCTATGATGAATGTGATCATATGCATACCTAAAATGTACCAATGAACTTAATTAATAAAAATGTGAGAAAAATATTATATTTATGAACCTTATGAACCAAACCCTATGGAATTTGTTATTTATTCAAAACAGGAAAGATAAAAAGTCATTTACAGGGGCCAGGGATTTAGCTCAGTGGCATAAACACCTGCCTGGCAAGCACCAGGTCATAAGTTCAATCTCTGGTACCAAAAGAAAGTAACTTACAGTTAAGTTAGGTCTAATAGACCAAATTATTAAAAAAATACTAGACAGTTAAACACCAACCAGCATTTTAATTATCAATGTTTAGAGATTAGTCATTTTATTGGAATTATACCACCCACAGCAAAAAAGTAAAGGCTACCATGACAGTGTAAAGTGTGTTTTTTGAAGAAAGACAATAATGCAAAAAGAATTCAGAAACAGATTAGATACCACTGTCCAGAAACTTTGTGCTGTGTATTGTGTGTTTTAAAATATAAAATATGTAGAAAAATTATTGAACAAGTTTGATAAAATCATCTTTTTATATTTCTTGTTATAAAAAGTCATGAAAATATGTGCACTTTTTGGTCAACCTGTATTTAAATAATTGGACTAGAAAGTGGTTAAATATATTTATATTTCCCAAATATACAACTCTTTAAAGATACAAAAATAAAAGATATCATACTGATGAGGTCTAATCTAAAATTACTTATGATGATTAACTTTTAAACTGAAATATTTGGTTTTTCCTTACTTTTTACCCAACCATTTGTGACAAGCTACTCACCTCCTGAAGATTCAGTTATTAAAACAAAAAGGGGACATATAATGGAGAAGCTTTCACTACAAGAACAAGTACTAGAACACTCTTTAATTTAAATTTCTAAAATTGTGATTCAAAAGAATTCACAGCAGAAACACTTCATTCCCAAATGGACAGACCAAACCATTGGTTTTTATTTACAGTAATTATCCTGTCCACAAGGGCTAGGCCCTGTAAAATTGCTCACTTGAAGGAAAGGCTATGCATCTCATTTGTCACCAGCAGGCCCTTTTTATGTTCCTGCATAGTTGTGCATCACTATTATGTGGCACCAATTGAGATGCTGCAAAGCACATGTATTCTCTTCACTTTTCCAGACTTGTTCCTTTTAATGATAATGCAAGTCACAACTTCAACATTACAAAGGTAAAAGAGCTCCTTATCTTACTGAGTTTGCTGACATATATAACTTAAGTAAGTGAAATTGTTCTATTGGGCTCATGCTCTTACCTTACCTTTCTTTGACATATTATATGGGGAGATACAGAACCACCTCTTTCCTCTAGTGGCATCTTATTATAAGAAGATCTTATCTGTCACTTCTAAGACCCTTAAGTGACTGTGGGAGTGACTATGGCCTCTCTTGCTATTCTAATGGTTGATACCTGTTACCACACATAGTATTTCCTGAAATAAAAATTTTAATTGTGCATAGTTAACAATACCATCAACAGTAGTTACTGTATTGTTTTCCAGTCCCAATAGTATGTAAACAAATTTTAACATCTCTAAATTAAACATTATGCACAATATGATACTTAGACAATGAGCTGGAGCATGATGCTCCATCAATCTCATTCAAGAATGGATAAGAAATTCAGTTCTTGAACAAATCACTTCAGTGCTTGAACATATCAAACAAAAACACTTTCTAGGGATGTTGATTGCTGAGCCAGTTGTCAGCTGGCTCAGTGAACACCAACTCCTATGGATATGCAGTTTTCTTAGTTATGACACTGGATTTCATTCATGCATTATTCCTACTACGTTTAATCATTCTAAATCATTCTAAACAACTTCTGCATGGTGCCTTTCATACAAATCTGGGCAAGAGGTACCACTGACTTCTAAGACTGACTTCAGGCATAACTGAATAAATTTCGAATGGAGGCTTGCAACATTACTTTGTATAAACTCAGTGATACCACCTGCTGGCTCAACTCTAGACACTTGATCTTTGATCTTAACTTTTGCATTTTGTGATAGTCTTTTTCTCCTCTTTCTTGTAGTCTTAAGAACACTGTATGCTGCTGCAATGGACAATAGGTGTGGAAGCCATGATGACTTTCTTACACCAAACTCAGTATCCATCTATCCTCTACTCTCTTTCTCAGTCTGCACTGTAAAACACAAAGAGGGGAAATGTGGGGAAACTAGCCATAGAAGTGATTGAAATGAGCATGAATGTAAGAGACCTTGCAGCAACAGTTTCCATACTCCTGAAATGAATGGTTAGATCAGAACAGATATGCAGAGGCAAAAAGTCAAGAAGAATCAAGAATAAGTTATTTTCAGAGATACTTGACTGGCTATTGTGTTCCTCTGTTAAACTGTTTAAACTAGGTCAACATGAGTCATTTAGCAAACCATTCTTTTCCTTCCCCTTTCCCTGACCAAATTCCTAATATAAATGTTACAAATGCTTTTTTAAATCTTTGTTTTCATGTTCTTGAATTGCAAATAAACAGCTACAGAGGCTTTAGCTTGAGGTTGCTTTTCCTGAGACTTTATCATGCTGATGAGTCTCAGTGAAGAGCTTCTTTGGTACTGTTGACTTGACTCAAGTATTCTTTCAAGTATTCAAGTATTCTTTCATCCTCTGTGCTACCATGATTGTACACTGTAATATCCTCACATCTGTTACCTGTGAATGTGAGCTAGCATAGAAATCAGGTGTTTGAAGATGTAATCAAATAAATATAAGATCATAATGGATTAGAGTAAGCCCTAATCCAATATTAGAAGAGCCAGGGGCAAAGAGAAAAACAGAATTACAGGGAAGAAAAGAAGGGAACCTGAAGACTGAGGCCACACACTTGAGTGATACAACTGAATGCTAAGTGATACCAAGGATTGCCTGCAACCCCAGAAGTGAGAAAGAGGCAAGAAAAAATGTCCCCCCAAAAGCTTTCAGAGAGAATATGGA
>PVJX010046365.1:0-12318 GCA_004027295.1 Dolichotis patagonum | reverse complement strand
TTCTCTTCCTTCTTTCTCTCTCTCTCTCTCTTTTTTTTTTTTGGTACAGGAAATTGAACTCAGGACCTCACACTTGCCAGACAGGTGCTGTGCCACAAAGCTGTATCTCTAGTCCCCAGTAGCCTCTTCTTAACATTCTTTCTCCAAATGTTATCACTTGGATGATCCTCAGAACTTCAAGGTCATCATACCCAAGCAGACTTCATTACTTTTCTTAACCAATCCTTCCTTCTCTTTTGTCTCTCCATCTTGACCTTCCCTTCCTGGTCACCATATTGGACACTACCTTTCTGTTTGCATTCCAAGCTGTTGCTAGAGCCTCACAATGCATGGAGCCTTTGGACAGTCACCAATGATACAGTCGAAGCTGTGACTATCTGCAAGTGACTCCAGAGTCTGACCTCCTTGGAAGGGAGTCACTGCCCACCACATAGAACCAAACAGTGTCTCAGAGCCCAGCAGGAATCCAAAGTGCACCTTGCAGATTGCTCACCGACTAGGAAATGAATCATTCAGCCTGGCAGATCTCACCCTCAACCCAATAAGTGATGTCCCTAAGCAGAGATTCTGAAAAGCACAAAAACACCCCTCAAACCCACCAAGGATCCATTCTGTGCCCTCTGAAACCCCTGTACAGTCCCCTCCTTCCTGTTCTCCTGGCCCCAAGTAGACTGACCTGGCCTTGGACTTAGGCAGGGACTCCAGCTTCTCCTGCCCTTCCATGATGAAGTCCGTGCACGTGTGTGTGTGTGTGTGAGTGTGTGTGTGTGCGCGTGTGCACACACACACTCAGTCCTCTGGACTAGCCGCCTGGCCCTGCAGAATCGGGGCTGAGCCCCTCAGCCTGGTTCTACACCCTCACAGTCAGTCTGGCAGCTCTTTCTCACCTTTCTCCTCTTTCCACCTTTTCCTCTGCAGTGCCCCCTGCCCTGCTCCAGCCAGATCTGTGTGGTTACCTGTGTTGGAGAGACCAGTCCGTGTCACATGCTCTTTCAATTTTGTCAGTGTCACCACCATCCGGTGACCCTTACTAATAATCCACATTACAAATAGTCAGCTAAGGGTAAGACCGTAAGTGCAGAGCTCAGGGTTCCCATGGTATAAATTCCTGGTGTAGGTGCAATAGGAAGATGGGGACCCCAGCCAAGTGTCTCTGCACCAGTGGGGCAACAGTGGAGCAAGGCAGTATCTGTCTCCTAGCTGAGTCATCCCTGCTGAGCTGGCCAAGCTGGTGTGAGCAGTGTCGCCTTCCAGCAAAGGAGTTCTCCTACCCACTGGCTGGCAAATTCTAGAGGTGACCGTGTGGTCCCCAGGGCTTTAATGGACCAGTGCAGGCACTGATGTGAGACAAGAGGAAGTGCAGGAAAGGAAATGGGTCACATCCTTGATCTGGGCCCACAGCTGGCCTCTCTGTGAACCCAGACTCTGGCCTTAGGATTTACGGGAGGGCAGAAGACACCAGAAGTCAAGAAGAGCAGAGGACCTTTAATGGAAGGGAAAGGCAGATGAGAACAGACAGCAAAGAAGTTGCCATGCAGAATGTCTTCCTGAAAATGACTGACTGCTAGGCTTCAATGGGCCGGCCCACCCTGCCCCTCCTTTTCGCTCTCTCTTGTGTTTTAAATGAGCCCAGGATTTTATTTTTATTCAAGTATGGTAAGGCCAACTTTCTTTAGGGGAAAAATAGTTTGTTGCTGGGCGTGGTGATGCACACCTATAAATAAATCTCCCCACTGGAGGGGCTGAGACAGGAGGATTGCAAATTTTAGACCAGCCTAGACTACACAGCAAGATTCTGCCCCACACCCCCAAAAAAAGGAAAAGAAGAAAAAGTCATTTGTTACAGTTCCAAAAAGGAGGCATGCAGGATACCCCACGCCAAGCACGGAAGCGGCTGCAGGCAGAGAGGCAGAGAGGCCCATAGCTGCCCATTACCTGCCCCAGGGAGTTGGAACAGAGTGTCCCAGGTTGCTGCACAGGGTAGAAGGGATGAAGTAAGGATGCAGGATCGGCTGCTTTGTTGTGTAGGACAGGTGAACACACAGGCAAAGGACTGCAGTCTCCAGAGATTAGCTAACCCTGGCATGGAGGCTGTCAGAAGCTAAATAGGAAGCACAACAGCCTGTAAAATGTACCAGAGCACTGGGGTGGCTGCGGGGCTGTCACCTCTCTGTAACCCCTCCTTACAAGAAGCTAGGGCAAGAAGGCCAGCCGAGCAGTGACAGCGGGGTGCTCCCACATCCCTCAAGTGAAAACTTACACTGCCACCTCTCCTAGGCTTCAATTCTACTTCATTGGTTACCGCTGCATGACCTCAAGCAAGGAGCTTCTCCCTGAGCCAGAGGACTGTGCAGAGGTCCCAGTGGTGCTTCCCATTTAGGCTTCTCTGTGCCACTCCCTCTGACACCACTGGAGCCTTCTGGAGGGCTCTGGCCCCACCCAGATCTTCAGAGACCTAGGCCTGGGCCACACACAGAAAGCTGTGGGCAGTTGGCAAGACCAAGAGAAGTGACTGTCTCACAGGTGATGGTAGAGACACCGGAGCAAGGTCATAGCTCTCCAGGCTGGCAGAAACCAATACATGCCCTCAGGAAGTCCAGTGGCCCTGAGTGGACAGTCACCATTACAGCTGAAAAGTGGGCTGGGAAGGCCACAACACAGAGTGGCCCCAAAGCGTGAGATACCCTTGTTGGTGCCATACCCAGGAAGCTGGCACCTCCTGACTGTCCACAGATCTGTCACCCTTATACTGAAGCCAAGGGATGCTAAAGTTTAAAAATAACATACAATATGTTCTGCCCTTTTGGGCTCAGGATGAGAAATAAATTCACAACCACAAAAGAAAATGGAAATGTCGTGTCTTTTTCAAGTCAACAGGGGCTTTGTCCCTGTCCATTCTAGGCTATTTATCTATAGACTATCTATAGAAGACTGGACCTTTTTTTTTTTTTTTTGGTTTGCGATGGTCTTACTATATAGTGCAGGCTGGCCTCAGACTCACGAAAATCCTCCTGCCTCAGCTTTCGAGTGCTGGGATTATAGGCACGTGCCACCATGCCCGACTCAAAACTGGACATTTTTAAAAGTAGGCTTGTTTCTCCTGATCATCTACCTGCAGATTCCACAAATGCTAAAAATCTAGAATGCCTCTCCTGGAATCACCTTGATCCTGATGACTCCTGCACAGGGAGATTTGCAGATTTTCTCAAGAGAGAGAACATTCCACCGAGGTGATTTCACAGAACACTATGGCCAACACCCTTGTCACCCCGACTGCGAGCCAACACCGTGAATGCATAAATCCCAACCTCAGACCCTGGTGCACCATTTCTACAATGCGTGGCTCATCCTGCCCAGGCTTCCTTGAAGAAAGCAAAATCAAAGTCTCCCATGTGCCTTTAAAAATGTACACTAGAAACTCCAGTTGTCGTAGTAACATTTTCACTGCTGCGTCGGTGTCTTTTATGTATTTTGGTGCTGATGGACCATCAGTTACCATGAGAACAGGAGTGGCTTTAAATGAAGCGAATTCAGTGCTTTGTGCCCTGGAAAAAACAAAACCCACACCCTGAGGGACAGCCTGGCCGACAGAGAGCTCAACAACAGGACACTGGCAAGTCTTGCTGGCGGACCTGGAAACCACGGGCTTTGTTACATCTGGTGTTTGAATTTTGTTTTGAAGAATATATGCTTTATTGATTGGTCAGTTGATTGATTCAGTTGCTTTATGTGACCCTTGAGCCATTAGTTTTGAATGCAGATTACTACCTTCACCTTTGAGCACAGCTAACGCTTCCACAAAATCACGATCATACTTCCCCGTCCTGATGCCATAGCCACTTGTTACAGGTGGCACCACCCTGACCCGGTGTCCCTGTTGTTTCCGACCCAAGATCTGTGTGTCCATTCTTCCTTCAAAGGCGACTGTGAAAACTGTAGTCTTTGAGTTCAAGGACACAACATGTGTTCCTGCAGCACTCTCTGCACAGCACTGCTTGTTACTTTAAGCTTTTTATTCTGATGTAAGAATTACTAAGTTTTAGCTGACAATTTAAATACTTAACTCCACATGATTGGTGTGTGGGAACACGAGTGAAAGTAGGAAGAAACCAAACCCACAGTCTGAATGGCAGCCTGTGTCAATGGCACGTTCTTTAATTTGTGCACTAAGATGGCTTGTATAGTTACCATGTGCTAGGCACTGGGCTATACTTGTGACATTATTATTATTATTTTGAGACAAGGTCTCAGTATGTAGCCCATGCTGGCCTCAAACTTGTGGCAATCCTCCTGTCTCAGCCTCCCCAGTGCTGGGATTATACGAGTACACCCCCCCCAACACATTATTATTTCATTTAATTCCCATAATCTCCTATCAGGTAAGGTCTTTTTTGGCACTTCAATTTTACAATTGAGAAAACAGTCACAGATAAATTAGACAGCCTTAGCCCAAGGTCATACATCTATTTATCCAGGGACGAGCCTTGCTTTGCAACCCATGACTTAACTCCCAAGCCTAGGAATCTACTTTCTATAAAGCCACGGCTAAGCGGCCAGTTTTGCACATCTGAGCAAACTCAAGTGGCAGATGGTCGCCCACGTCTGTGTGTAGCTGTTCAGTCACTGGGTGCTGTCTGTCTGCACTGCCACACTGCTCATCCATCCAGGGAGAAGCAAACCCAGGACTCGCTATGAGAACTGAGTCACTGCAATACTGCAATGGTCCCATAGATCAATCCGGGTCCTTTGGAAAACAGTACCCCCCACCTCTTTTAGGTGAGAACACACACACACACACACACACACACACACAAAATTTGTTTTCATATTGTAGACTGAACCCAGGGCCTTGTGTATGCTAAGCACACACTCTATCCAACTACATCCCTGGGCCCCAGATGCATTTTTAAAAACACTTGACCAGGCTGTGTAAATGGACATTCTATAGAGCTGAGTGATATGGCAGAGAGTACAAACTCTAGGCACACCTAACTCTAGGACACTATCTATTGATGGTGAAAGTCCTGCAAATTAATACAGTACATGCTTATTTTTTTGTTGTTGCTTTAGTCAGGGTCTCACAGGATCCCAGGCTGGTCCTGAACTTGTAGCAATCCTCCTACCTCAGCTTCCCAAATGCTGTGATTACCGGCATTTGCCATAATGCCTGGCTTAATGTAGTGTACTTCTGCATGCTCTATTTAAGTAAAAAATGAGGAGGAGGAGGAAGAGGAGGAGGAGGAGAAGAAGGAAGAGAAAACAAGTCCTATAAAAGTATTACTTGCCCCTAGTATTGGGGGGTTAAACCTGGAGGTGCAGCACCACCAACCTACATGTCCAGCACATTTTTCTTTTGAGACAGAATCTTGCAGGAGACCCAGCTTCTTTGCTTTATGAGGGAAGGACACAAAACAAGCCTGCAGGTTGCAAGGGTGCCATGGGTGCGGTGTGGGAGGAGCAGGGCTCCTGTCCTGAGGGATCCCCTTCACCCAAGGCTGCTGTTCCATCCAGGGACGCTTTTTCTGGACCTGCTGCCCATCTCCTCCCAAACTCTGCTAGAGATCTAAAACAAACTGTGGATTTTTAATTTCGTATTAAACATAGACAACCTAAATCTTAGCATTCTAGCCATTTGAAGGGTACCATTTAGTGGCAGTAACAGACTCACATTGTGTTACTGCCACAACTCCCATCTCTCGGCCCTGTGTATCTTCCCAAACTCAAACTCTGCCCAGTAGACAGAAACTTCCTTCCCCAGCCCCTGCTGACCAACAGTCTATCTCTGAGACTCTACCTGTCTTAGATTACTTACGCAAGTCAATCTTACAATACTTGTCCTTTTGTGCCTGGCTTATTTCAGTTAGCATGTTTTAAAGAGGTTCATTCAAGCTGTAATACAAGAATTTTATCCATTTTTGGTTTTTTTTTGAGACAGGGTCTCACTATTAGTTTAAGCTGGCCTTGAACTTCAGACAATCCTCCTGGCTCAGCCTCCTGACATTGGGATTACAGGTGTGGGTTACCACAACTGGAGAATTTCATTCATTTTTAAGACTAGATAATATTCTATTGTAGGTCAGACATGATGGTGCATGCCTGTCATCCCAGGTTTGATGTAAATGTTTTGTGTGTATACAAATATGTATTCATATTATTATTCTATATAGTGTGCAGAGACAAATGCAATAGAATGTTAATTTACAAATCTAGGTCAATGGTTTTTTGGTTTTTTTTTTCTTTTGGTACCGGGGATCGAACTCATGACTGCGCGCTTGCAAGGCAGGTGCTTATGCCACTGAGCTAAATCCCCACCCTGTCAATGGTTCTTGAGTGGGAGTGATTCATGTCTCGTGGGGACATCTGGCAAAGTGGAGACATGTGGCTGTCACTGCAGCCAAGTGTGCTGCAGTGTCTGGCAGGTGGGAGGGAGGCTGGTGGCAGAGGCACCTCAGCAGGGTGTTTCCACATGCCCAGGATCCCGGGCAGGGGCAGCCTGCAGTGAGAGGCCATCCAGCCCAAAACGTCAAGGTTAAAGTTGGGAGCCCCAGGCAAAGGGCCTGGGTGTTCACTGTATTTTCTTTCGAACTTTCTATAGGTTTGAAAATTTTTCAAACACAAAATGGGAAGCTGGGTCTGGTGGCACACACTGGTAATTCCAGCACTCAATAGGCTAAGTCAGGAGGAAAGCAACAAAATATTTGAAATTGGTTAAAATAAATCAATCGATAATGACAGAAGAAAAATGTGTGTGACAGAAAAATGAGGAAGTCAATAAAATTGAAAGCAGAAGTGAATTTTTTCTAGGATTTTGACCAGAAGACAGAAGAAATGAATGTGAGTGTCCACAACCACACAGTCACGACAGTCCCAGGCCCACAGGACTCACTCTGGACGTCCCTGTTCAGTAATACCTGACCCATCCCACCCCTTGAGCACAGCTGGGGGGCAAGTGGGAGGCACTGCGACTGCTCCCTCATTGCTGTTGCAACAGAGCTGGGCCCCACGAAAGGATGGGGTGTCCATTGGGTCCTTCCTCCTGTCACATCCCAAAAAAGACGGAGCTCACTTTGAAGCTGAAGTTCAAAGCAAGCCAAAAAAAGGACCATAAAGTGGAGCTGAAGCTGTGGGAAAGCAGAAAACTACAACAAGCACCCTTGCAAGGTGCAGGGGTGACAGGTAGCTATGGAGGGCCCAATGTTCCAGCCTGCAGAATCCCTGGTCTCACCGCCACCACACAAAAAGGAAGAATCACAACCCTGCTGCTGAGGTCCTTGGGCACTGAAAGGGATCCTGGATAGCTCAAGGGCTGGCCCCAGGTATCCAATTTAAATTAATTACAAGGAAATCAAGTCAGTTCAGTTCTCTAGTTGCATAGCCACATTCCATGTGCCCAATTGCCACAAGTTGATCCTGCCTATTGGACTGGACAGAGCACGTATACTTATTTTGGTTTTTTGAGACAGTGTCTTAGTGTAGGCTGGCCTTGCGTTCACTATATAGCCCAAGATGGCCTTGAACTCACAGCAATCTTCCTGCCTCAGTTTCCTGAGTGCTAGGAATACAAGCAAGTATCACCACACAGGTCCTTTTACTCACACTCACATAGTGTCCAGCAAGCTCACCGCACTAGTGACACTCTTAAGTCTTCACCATGGTCTGTAACTAAGTCTAAGCAAAGAGCTAAAAGAAAATGACAGGGGCTAGGGATTTAGCTCAGCGGCTCAAGCACTTGCCTGGTAAGCATGGGGTCATGAGTTTAATCCCTGGTACCAAAAAAAAAAAAAACCAAAACAAAAAATTTAAAAAAAAAGAAAATGAGAGAAAATATTTTCTAGTCAGGTGTGGTGATACACAGCTGTAAGCCCAGCAGTTAGGAGGCTGGGGCAGGGGGATTGCTGTGAGTTTAAGACCAGCTTGGGTTACATAGTGAATTTAACGCCATCCTGAACTACTCAGCAAGATCTTATCTCAAAAAACAAATTGTTTTTCCATTCAAAAAACAAAAACAAAAACAAAAACAAAGGAAGGTGAGAGCACTTGTCTAGCATGCACAAGGCCCAGGGTTTAAAAAAACAAAAACAAAAAACAGCACCCAAGAGAGGGCTGATAAGGAAAGCCCAAGCATGTGCTGTGTCTTCTCTAATAACAAACCCCCTTTTGCAAAAGAAAACAACTCATGAAAACTGGAACTGCCTTTTCAGAGCAAGGTTTAATTCTGACACAGAATTATGATGATAATTTTTAAAATTCCTATGAATTCCACCACACTGTGTAGGGATTATTCAAGACTCGCTTCCCTTAACTCTTGAAAAACCTCCCCTTAGTTATATGTGGGTTAACTGAGGAAGTAAAAGGCATTTTAAAATCCTAATTTACCACTGAAAAGCACACTGAGCTTGCATTTCAAAATTTCTTCGGTAAAGTCTGTTTTGCTTGCAGTCATCACCCCGTTATCGCCGTCTCTCTCCTCCTAGGTCTTGTTCCTGCCCTTTTTCCCCTTGGGCGCACCGGGCCAGCGGAAACCACGCAGGTGCAGGCAGTCGGCTGCGTTGTGTGCGATGTAGTACAGGTTCAGCATGGCGGCCGGGCTCAGGATGTCCACTTCGGGCTTCTTCTGCTTCTTCCCGTGCAGCCTTCCTGTGCCTTTGCCTTTCTTCTCTTTACCTGGCTGTCGAGACAAATACAAATGTGGCGGGGCAGGGGGTTAATTTCTGTAAGTTTGACATGATTTCTCACATTTCCTAAATTGCATTTAGGAAAAAAAAAGTTCTAAAAGGAAAAAATCTAAACAGCAACAACAAAAAGTTCACATGGAATGGAAGCTGTCAATGTGACAAGTGTTCATTGAACATCTTTTATTAAGAGACTCAACCTAATGCTAGGTGTGCCCTTGGTTGCATTCTGATATTTTTGTTACTGTTTTATTTTTGAAACAGGGTCTTGCTATGCAGTTCAGGCTGTCCTTGAACTCACGATATAGTCCAGGTTGGTCTCGTGGTGATCCTCCTGCCTCCGTCTCCTGAGTGTTAGGATTACAGGCATGTGCAATGGTGCCCCGAAGCTTTATTTTACTTGCATTATCAATCACACTTGATCTACCCAGAATAACTGCATCACTGAGTGTGAGAGTGTGTGTGTCTCTAAAATGGTTTCAGAACTAAAAATCACATAAATATTTGACATTTTTATTCAAAGTTCTCATCTCTTTATAGAAATCAGTAAACTGATTCTAAAAGTTATATAGAAATGCAAAGGCATAAAAATCTAACATTTTTATTCAAAGTTCTGGTTTTTATAAAATTTTCTAAAATTCATATAGAAATAAAAGGGACTTTGAAGAAGGAAAGAAGAGTTGGAACACTAACCCTACCTTATTTCAAGGGTTATTATAAAACTGCAGTATCAAGATAGTATAGTAGTGGTGTCAAGAGAGATAAATCGATCAATGGAACAGAATAAAAAGTCCAGAAACAGGTCTACACATATAAGAACAACTGATTTTCAATACAAGTATAAAGTAACTCAGTGAATCAAGGATAATTTTTTCAACATGTGGTGCTCTGTAATGAACAACCATTTGCAAAAAAAAAAATAACCAAAAAAACCCCTAAATCAATACTTGTATTATAGGGCTGGGGATTTAGCTCAGTGGCATAAGTGCCTGCCTGGCAAGCACGAGGTTGTGAGTTCAATCCCCAGTACCAAAACAAAAAACAAAACAAAACAAAAAAACCCAAAAACTTGTATTATATTAAAAGATTGCCTCAAAATGGATCATAGGCCTAGATATAAATCAAAAAGTATAAAACTAGAAGAAAATACAGGAGAAGACTTTTGTGGCCTTAAGGCAGGCAAAGGTTTCTTGGATATGACGCCAAAAGTACAATTCATGAAAAACAAGTATATAAGCTTACTATCACAATGCACATGCGTAGTTGGGAGTGTTGGGGCCTTAACCCTAACCCTAACCCTGTAATCCCAGCACTTGGGAGGCTGAGGCACTAGGACTGCTGTAAATTCAAGGGTAGCCTGAACTACATAGCGAAATCCTGTCTCAAACATTTAAAATAAATTACACAAGTAACAGAAATCAGATCCAAAAATGATATTTATTATGTATCGAACTCTGTAAAATCCTAGAAATGACAAAGCAGAGACAAAAAACAGATGATCAGTGGCTGCCTGGTGGAGCAAGATGAAGAGCTGACTACAAAGGAGCACAAGGAAACTTTCGGGGTGATGGAAGTCTATTATCTTGGTGGGGGGCACTGAGGATGGATCGTCTTTCCCACGCAGCTATATCTCCAATTTTTTTTTTTTAATTTTGAGACAGCTTCACCATGCACTAAACCAAATTCAGAATGGATCAAAGAAAGACCTGAATATTAAAACAGAAACATTAAATCTGCTGGAAGTAAAAACTCTTGAAAACATTAGTGTAGGCAAAGATTGTATGACTAAAACCCCAATTGCACAGCAACTATCACAAAGAATCAATAACTGGGATCTCATCTTATTGGAAAGCTTTTGCACAGCAAGAAAAACCACCAACAGAGTGAAAAGACAACCGACAATGTGGGAAAAAATGTTTACCAGCTGTTCAGACAAAGGATTACTATCAAGAGCATATGAACAACTCAAAAAAAAAAAAAAATCAGACCTCCCAAATTTAAAGACCCAACCCAAAAATGGGCATCTGAGATGAATACATACTTCTCAGATAAAGAAATACAAACAGCAAATAAATATGTGAAAAAACATTCAACATCATTGGTCATTTGAGAGATGCAAATTAAAACAACTCTGAGATTCCCTCTCAGCCTAGAAAGAACAGCTATTATCAAGAAATTAACCAGAAACAAACGCTGAAGGGGTTGTAGGGAAAAAGGACCCCTTTTCCACTGTTGGTGGGAGTGCAGACTGGTGTAGCCACTGTGGAAATCAGTACGGAGATTCCTCAAAAACCTAGGACTAGAAGTCCCATTCTACTCAGTTATTCCCCTTCTGGGTATCTTTCCAAAAGAATTAAAAACATCATACCACAGCGATATATGTGCACTCATGCTTTTAGCAGCACAATTTGTAACAGCCAGAACTTGGAAACAACCTAAATGCCCATCAACTGAGGAATGCATAAAAAAGATGTGATATTTTTATACAAGAACAGTCACAAAGGACAAACTTGAGACTTACAGGTAAGTGGATGCAACTAGAGACATACTTATAAGTGAAATAAATCAGGCTTGCATGTGTAAACACTGTATTGTCTCCCTAGTGTGAGAAACTGAAAGAAATATATGCATATAAATATATATAAATGAATATATATATATGATAGTTATACTAATTTCTCTTAGTTCATTGAAAAGAAAGGTTTGTATTAATACTATTTGGACAATTAAATGCAGATATCTCGTACTCTTTTTTTTTTTTTTTTTTTATCGGTACTAGGGATCGAACTCATGACTGCCTGCTTGCAAGGCAGGTGCTTATGCCGCTGAGCTAAATCCCCAGCCCGATATCTCGTACTCTTGAGTAACCAAAGATAACAATAAGTAGTGTATTAACCATTGTTACCCTCTAATTATCATGTTTTGAAATTTTTTTCCCTTTAAAAAAAAAATTTTTTTTTATGGCCCTGAAGCAAGGCCAGCAGATCACTGTAGCTGCTGGTTTCAAACAGGAGCCTAAAGAGAATTCTTTCTGTGGTCTGATGGCCACTTCAGAACTTTGGAAATGTAATGGTCAGTTCATCGGAAAAAAATAGCAGGTGAGTATGGCGGACTTTGGGGGGCTTGCAGGGGAGAGACCCTGGCGCCTCGGGACCTGCACCGTGCGGTTGACTCAGGGTGCCGGGAGAACAGGGGGTTCCACCCCTCTCTGGGGGGCGGCTTGAGAGTGTGGCAGACTTTGGGCGGCCTGAAGGAGAGAGACCCTGGTGTGTCGGGACTTGCACCGTGCCATTGACTTGGGGTGCCAGGAGAACAAGGAGCTCCTTCTCTCTCTGGGGGGCAGCTGAGAGTGTGGCAGACTTTTGGCAGCCTGAAGGAGAGAGTCCCTGGTGTGTCAGGACCTGCATCATGCGGTTGACTCGGGGTGCTGGGAGAACAAGGAGCTCCATCCCTCTTTGGGGGGCTGCTGTAATCCTGCCGATGGGCGGGCTGAGAATCAGACCTCTCATGTCGTCCTGTCTCATGTCCCCCCGACCCTTAGCAAGTAGAAGCCAGTTAACTACACATCTTTTGAAAAAATTGGCTATGGTATTTAGTATGAGCTCCCCATATGCAAAGATATGGACAACCATTTGGAAGAAAACAA
>PVJX010046364.1:0-12322 GCA_004027295.1 Dolichotis patagonum | reverse complement strand
TTCCTACTGGACAGCATGAGGTAACAATATGGCATTATTGGGTGACAATACAAAATTTTGATATCATACTGGGTCACTGTGATGTTACAATTGTACTGGTGATATCACAGTGGGCAATTGTGATGTCACAGTCGGCAATCATGATTTCTCAAAGTAAAATATGTAATGTCATACTGGGAGTTGCGAGGTCACAATAGAACACATGTCATAATAGTGCATTATGATGTCACAAAGGCATAGCATGATGCCAAAATTTGATACCGTGATGTCATATCCATCATTCTGGTGTCACAATTGGAAATTGTGCTACTGTAAGTTAATTTAAATGTCATGATGAGAATTGTGGGATCTTAATTGTGAATTGTGATGTCACATTGGCAGTATACGAGGTCACAATAGGGTATTATGATGTCACAGTAGGACATGGTGATGTCACAGCAGGAGTAGTAAAATAAAGGAAAGGAAGGAAAAGGAAAAAAATATCAAACTTACATCTGGTTTTGTGTGTGTAACCTAGTATTAAAAGAAATAGATAAAAAAATTACAATTCTTCCAATATATTGAGACTCGAAAAGTGTTCCCAAATGCCTGAAAAAGCAAATGTTACATTCAAGTGAAGGAATTTTTTAGCAGAAACAATTTGAAACATAAATCTTAGAACTCTAAATCCAGTACTTTTTTGGGGCTTGGAGCTGTATGAATTGTAGAAGGGTGCCTTGGAAGATCTTCTAATCATAATTAGGTTAAACATAGCTTGTGATGGGGCCCTAATGGAGCACTATGTGACCGAAATTGAAATTATGAGCTAGTGACGTCGCTTTATAAAGTCAGAATGGGGGAAGAGTGAGATCCTGATGGGGGTATCCTGATGGCACTGGAGAGAACTGTGATGTCATGATGGGATAATTTATATCACAATAGGGAATTTGGAGTGCACAGTGGCGCATAGTGACAACATAAAGAAATGGCATGGTACCATATTGAGGACACTGATATGGTAACTTGGGCAATGTGAGATCATCATGGGGAATTGTGAAGTAACAGTGAAAAGTGTCTCATCATGGGGTACATTGGTGTCACAATAGGGTGCTGTGATGTCACAGTGGAGTGTTGTTCTGTCACAATCATGCATCTACTCTTTTCACTGGAGAACTGTGATATCACTTGGTTTTATTGTGATGTTGTAATGGATCACTATGATATCATGATTGGGAATTCTTAAGTCATATGGAGAACTATGATGTCGCAATGGGGTGGTGTGATATGACAATAGGATGTCTGAAGTCATAATAAGGCATGATGATGTCACAATTGGGTATTTTGAGGCCATATTTGGTACAGTGAGGTCATAATATGCATCTATGTCGTCACAGAGGGGAATTGTGGTATCATAAACGTTGATTGTGCTGCTCTAATGAGGGCACTGTGAGGTCATAATAGGGTAATTGTGGTGTCACACTGGAAATGATGCTGTCACAATGGGCCAATTTAGTGTCACCACAGTGCAACGTGAAGTGACAGTGAATCAATATACTGTGAACAAAAAAGGAATTGTAATGCTATAATGGGGACTTTGATGTCATCATGGGCACTTGAGTCACACTGGGCAGTTATGAGGTCATAAAGAAAACTGTAACATCAATGCAGAATTGTCTGTTCCTAATGGGGAATTCACAATTCCTGATGTGGGTATCATGATGTCAAAATAGGGCAGGGTGTGTTTACAATTGGATATCTTAATGCCATTATGCGGAACTATGCTGTCATAACATGTCACTGTGATGTCACAATTGGGAATTGTGATGTCATAAAGCGTAATTGTGCTGCTATAATTATAGAACAGAAGCTCATAATCAGGTAGTTGTTTCGCTATAATATGTAATTGTGAAGTTCCCACTGGGCATCATGAGGTAAGAATATGGCATTCTTGGGTGACAATACAGAATTGTGATATCATAGTGGGGCACTGTGATGTCACGATGGTCCTGGAGATATCACAGTGGGCATTTGTTATGTCACAGTGGGCAATCATGATGTCACAAATGAAATTTTAATATCATAATGTGAATTGTGACGTTAAAAGTGAACACAAGTCACAATCGCTCATTATGATGACACAAATGCATAGCATGATTTTATAATATGATACCATGATGTCAAATCCATCATTGTGAGGTCACAATTGACAATTATGATGTTGTAAGATAATTTAAATGTCATGATGAGAATTGTGAGATCTGAATTGTGAATTGTGATGTCACATTTTCAGTATATGAGGTCACAATAGGGAATTATCATGTCACAGTAGGACATTGCGATATCACAGCAGGAAAAGGAAAGAAAGGAAGGAAAATGAAAGAAATATCAAACTCGCATCTTGATTTTCTGTGTGTGAGCCGGGTATTAAAAGAAATAGATAAAATTTACAATTTTTCCACTATCTTGAAACTGGAAAAGATTGCTTAAATGCCTGAAAAAGCAAATCTTACATTCAAATAAACTCATTTGTTACCAGAAACAAATTGAAACAAAAACCTTAGTACTCTGAATCCAGTACTTTTTCTGGGCCTGGAGCTGCATGAAGGGTTATAGGGTGCCTTCGTAGATCTTCTAATCATAATTAAGGTAAACATAGGTGGTGATGGGGCACTATTGGAGCATTATGTGATCAAAATGGAAATTATGAGCTAATGATGTGGCTTTATAAAGTCAGAATGGGGGAAGAGTGATATCCTAATGGGGGGTCCTGATGGCACTGCAGAGAATTTTGATGTCATAATGGGATATTTGATGTCACAATAAGGACTTTGGATGTCACAGTGTGGCCTAGTGACAGCATAAAGGAAAGCCATGATACCATAATGAGTACACTGAGATCATAACGGGGCCAATGTGAGATCATAATGGGGAATTGTGAAGTAACAGTAAAAAATATGCAACCTGTGGTACAGTGGTATCACAATAGGGAGCTGTGATGTCACAGTGGAGTGTTGTCCTGTCCAAAGGATGCATCTACTGTTATCACTGAAGAACTGTGTTTTGACAAGGGTTTATGGTCATGCTCTAATGGATGATTATGATATCATGATGGGGAATTCTGAAGTCATATGGAGAACTATGATGCCACAATGGGGTACTGTGATTCCACAATAGGATGTGTGAAGTCAGAATGAGGCATGATGATTCCACAGTGGAATATTTTTATGCCGTATTTGGTACAGTGATGTAATAATGTGCAACTATGTTGTCACAGTGGGGAATTGTGGTATCATAAAGGTTGATATTTTGCTCTAATGAGGGCACTGTGAGTTCAAACTAGGGTAATTGTGATGTCACACCGGAAATGATGATGTCACAATGGGCCAAGCTAGTTTCACCACAGGGCACCTTGAGGTGAAAGTGAATCATTACCCTGTGAAAAAGGGGAATTGTGATGGAATAATGGGGACTGTGATGTCACAATGGGCACTTGTGTAACTTTTGGCAGTTATGTCACAAAAGAAAACTGTAACATCCATAGAGAATTCTCTGCTCATAATGGGTAATTGACAAGTCATGATGTGGGTATCATCATGTCAACATAGGGCAGTGTGCTGTCACAACGGGGTACTGTAATGACATAATGCGGAACTATGATGTCATAACATGTCACTGTGATGTCACAGTTGGGAATTGTGATGTCATAAAGGTTAACTGTGCTGTTATAATTAGGCAAAATGTGCTCATAGTTTAGGAGTAGTTCTGCTAAAATAGTTAATTGTGATTTTCCAACTGGGCATCATGAGGTAACAATATGGCATTATTGGGTGACAATACAAAATTGTGATATCGTAATGGGCCATTGTGATGTTACAACTGTACTACAGATATCACATTGGGCAATTGTGATATCACAGTGGGCAATCATGATATCTCAAAGGAAAGTTGTAATGTCATACTGTGAGTTGCGAGGTCACAATAGAACCCATGTCATAATAGCGCATTATGATGTCACAAAGGCATAGCATGATGCCAAAATGTGATACCATGATGTCATATCCATAATTGTGGTGTCACAATTGGCAATTGTGATATTGTAAGATAATTTAAATGTCATGATGAAAATTGTGAGATCTTAATTGTGAATTGTGATGTAACTTTGGCAGTATACTAGATCAAAATAAGGTGTTATGATGTCACAGTAGGACATGGTGCTGTCACAGCAGGAGTAGTAAAAGATAGGAATGGAAGGAAAAGGAAAAATATATCAAATTTACATCTGGTTTTGTGTGTGTAACCTAGTATTAAAAGAAATAGATAAAAAAATTACAATTCTTCCAATATATTGAGACTGGAAAAGAGTTCCCAAATGCCTGAAAAAGCAAATTTTACATTCAAGTGAAGGCATTTTTTAGCAGAAAGAATTTGAAACATACATCTTGGAACTCTGAATCCAGTACTTTTTTGGGGATTGGAGCTGTATGAAGTGTAGAAGGGTGCCTTGGAAGATCTTCTAATCATAATTCAGGTAAACATAGGTTGTGATGGGGCCCTAATGGAGCATTATGTGATCAAAATGGAAATTATGAGCTAGTGACATCGCTTTATAAAGTCAGAAGGGGGGAAGAGTGAGATCCTAATGTGGGTATGCTGATGGCACAGGAGAGAATTGTGATGTCATCATGGGATATCTTATATCACAATAGGGAATTTGGAGGTCACAGTGGGGCATAGTGACAGCATAAAGAAATGGCAATGTACCATAATGGGGACACTGAGATGATAGCCAAGGCAATGTGAGATGATAATGGGGAATTGTGAAGTAACAGTAATAAGTATGTCCTCATGGGTTGCAGTGGTGTCACAATAGGGTGCTGTGATTTCACAGGGGAGAGTTGTTCTGTCACAATGGTGCATCCAGTGTTATCACTGGAGAACTGTGATGTCACAAGGCTTTATTTTGATGCTGTAATGGATGATTATGATATCATGATGGGGAATTCTGCAGTCATATGGAGAACTATGATGTCACAATGGGATGTTGTGATACCAAAATAGGATGTGTGAATTCAAAATAAGGCATGATGATGTCACAATGGGATATTTTGATGCCATATTTGGTACAGTGATGTCATAATGTGCAACTCTGTTTTCACAGTGGGAAATTGTAGTATCATAAACGTTGAGTGTGCTGCAATAATGAGGGCAAGGTGAGGACTTGATAGGGTAATTGTGGTGTAACAGTGGAAATGATGATGTCACAATGGGCCAAGCTAATGTCACTACAAGGTACCTTGATGTGACAGTGAAGCATTGCCCTGTGAACAAAAGGAATTGTGACGCTATAATGGGGACTGTGATGTCATCATGGGCAGTTGTGTGACTCTAGGAGGTTATGATGTCACAAAAGAAAACTGTAACATCAATGAGGAATTGTCTGGTCATAATTGGGTATTGACATGTCAAGAAGCGGACATCATGATGTCCAAGCAGGGTGGGGTGTTGTCACAATGGGGCATTGCAATGCCATAATGTGGAACTATGTTGTCATAAAAGGTCACTGTGATGTTGAATTTGGGAATTGTGATGTGATAAAGGTTAATTGTTCTGCTATAATTAGGCAACATGAGCTCATCATTGGGGAGTTGTTTTGTTATCATGTGGAATGGTGATGTTCCAACTGGGGAACATGAGTTCACAAAACGGCACGGTAGGGTGACAATACAACATTGTGATTTCTTAGTCGGGCACTCTTGTGTCACAATGGTCCTGCTGATATCACAGGGGGCAATTGTGATGTCACCAAGGAAAATTGCAAATTGAAAAGGAGAGTTGCGAGGTCACAGTAGAACACATGTCACAATAGGGCAGTATAATGACACAAAGGCCTAGCATAACACTATAATGTGATACCGTGATGTCATATCCATCATTATGGTGTCACAATTGGCAATTGTGGTGTTGTGAGATAACTTAATTTTCATGATGAGAATTGTGAGACCTTTATTGTGAATTGTGATGTCACATTGGCAGTTTACGAGGTCACAATATGGCATTATGAGGTCCCAGTAGGACATGGTGATGTCACAGCAGGAATAGGAAAAGAAAGTAAAGGAAGGAAAAGGAAAGAAATATCAAACTAGCATCTGGTTTTGTGTGTGTGTGAGCCAAGTATTAAAAGACATAGATAAAAATATTACAATTCTTCCAATATCTTGAGACTGGAAAAGAGTTCTTAAATGCCTGAAAAAGCCAATGTTACATTCAAGAGAAGGCATTTGTTAGCAGAAACAAGCTGAAACATGAATCTTAGAACTCTCAATCCAGTAGTGTTTCTGGGCTTGGAGCTGTATGAAGTGTAGCAGGGTCCCTTCAAAGAGCTTCTAATCATAATTAAGGTAAACATAGTTTGTGATGGGGCCCTAATGGAGCACTATATGATCAAAATGGAAACTATGAGCTAATGATGTGGCTTTCTGAAGTCAGAATGGGGGAAGAGTGAGATCATAATGGGGGTATTCTGATGGCACAGCAGAGAATTGTGATGTCATAATGCAATTTTTGAAATCACAATAGGGAATTTGGAGGTCACAGAGGGGCATAGTGACTGCATGAAGGAATGGCATGATAGCATGATGAGCACACTGAGACGATAACGAGGGCAATGTGAGAACTTAATGGGGAATTGGAAGTAAACGTGAAAAGTATGTCCGCATGGGGTACAGTGGTATCACAAAAGGACGCTGTGATGTCACAGTGGATTGTTCTTGTGCCACAATGATGCATCTATTGTTATCACTGAAGAAATGTAATGTCACCTGGGTTAATTGTCATGCTATAATTGATGATTATGATATCATGATGGGGAATTCAGAAGTCGTATGGATCACTATGATGTCACAATGCGGTGTTGTGATAGCACAATAGGATGTGTGAAGTCACCATAAGGCATGATGATGTCACAATACGTTATTTTCATGCCATATTTCGAACAGTGATGTCATAATGTGCAACTATGTTGTCACAGTGGGGTATTTTAGTAACATAAATGTTGATTGTGCTGCTCTAGTGAGGGCCATGTGAGGTCATGATAGGGTAATAGTGGTGTCACACTGGAAATGATGATGTCACAGGGGGCCAAGCCTGTGTCACCAAACAATGATGTGACAGTGAAGATTTACCCTGTGAAAAAGGGGAATTTTGATCCTATAATGGTGACTCTGATGTCATCATGGGCACTTGTGCCACACTGGGAGGTTATCATGTCACAAAAGAAAACTGTAACATCAATGGGAAATTATCTGGTCATAATGGGGAATTGTCAAGTCACGAGAAGTGTATCATAATGTCAAAATAGGGCAGCATGGTGTCAAAATTGGGTAGCATATTGCCATAATGTGGAACTATGGTGTCATAACATGTCACTGTGATGTTGCAATTGGGAATTGTGATGTCAAAAAGTTTAATTATGCTGCTATAAATAGGCAACATGAGCTCATAATTGGGGAGTACATTGGCTATCATGGGGAATGGTGATGTTCCATTTGGGCAGCATGAGGTCACAATATGGCATTATTGGGTGAACATACAACACTGTGATATCATGGTGGGGCACTGTTATGTCACACACGCCCTGGTGATATCACAGTGGGCAATTGTGATGTCACACTGGGCAATCACGAGGTCACAAAGTAAAATTGTAATGTCATAATGGGAGTTGTGAGGTCACAAGTGAACACCTGTCACAATAGGGCATTATGATGTCACAAAGGCATAGCATGATGATATAATGTGATACCATGATGTCATGTCCACCATTGTGGTGTCAAAATTGTTAATTGTGATGTTGTAAGACAATTTAAATATCATGATGAGAATTGTGAGATCTTAATTGTGAATTGTGATGTCAAATTGGCAGTATGCGAGGTCTAAGTTGGGCATTATTTTGTCACAGTAGGACATGGTGATGTCACAGCAGATATAGTAAAAGAAAGGAATGGAAGGAAAGGGAAAGATATCAAACTGCTATCTGGTTTTCTGTGTGTGTGAACCTAGTATTAAAAGAAATAGATAAAACAAATCCAATTCTCCCATGATCTTGAGACTGGAAAATAGTTCTTAAATGCCTCAAAAAGCAAATGTTACATTCAAGTGAAGGCATTTGTTAGCAGACACAAGTTGAAGCATAAATCTTAGAACTCGGTATCCAGTTCTTTTTTTGGCGGCACCTGTATGAAGTGGAGTAGGGTGCCCACGAAGATCTTCTATTCATAATTAATGTAAACATCATTTGTGATGGGGCCCTAATGGAGCATTATGTGATCAAAATGGAACTTATGAGCTAATGATGTGGCTTTATGAAGTCAGAATGTGGGAAGTGTGAGATCTTAATGGGGGTATCCTGATGGCAGAGCAAAGAATTGAGATGTCATAATGGGATATTTGATATCACAAGAGGGAATTTGAAGGTTACAGTGGCACATCATGATACCATAAAGGAAAGGCACGGTACCAAAATGGGGACACTGAGATGATCACGAGGGCAATATGAGATCATAATGGGGAATTGTGAAGTAACAGTAAAACGTATGTCATCATGGGGTGCAGTGGTGTCACAATAGGGTGCTGTGATGTCACATGGGAGAGTTGTTCTGTCACAATGGTGCATCCAGTGTTATCACTGGGGAGCTGTGATGTCACAAGGTTTTATTTTGATGCTGTAATGGATGATGATGATATCACGATGGGGAATTCTGAAGTCATATGGAGAACTATGATGTCACAATGGGATGTTGCGATACCAAAATAGGATGTGTGCATTCAAAATAAGGCATGATGATGTCACAATGGGATATTTTGATGCCATATTTGGTACAGTGATGTCATAATGTGCAACTATGTTGTCACAGTGGGAAACTGTAGTATCATAAATGTTGATTGTGCTGCACTAATGAGGGCAATGTGAGGACTTAATAGGGTAATTGTGGTGTCACAGTGGAAATGATGATGTCACAATGGGCCAAGCTAATGTCACCACAAGGCAGCTTGATGTGACGGTGAAGCATTACCTTGTGAATACAAGGAATTGTGACGCTATAATGCAGACTGTGATGTCATCATGGGCACTTGTGTGACACTGGGAGGTTATGATGTCACAAAAGAAAACTGTAACATCAATGAGGAATTGTCAGTTCATAATGGGGTATTGACATGTCAAGAAGAGGATATCATGATGTCAAAATAGGGTGCAGTGGTGTCACAATGGGGCACTGCAATGCCATAACGTGGAACTATGATATCATAACAGGTCACTGTGATGTTGCAATTGGGAATTGTGATGTCATAAAGGTTAATTGTGTTGCTATAATTAGGCAACATGAGCTCATCATTGGGGAGTTGTTTTGCTATCATGCGGAATGGTGATGTTCCAACTGGGCATTATGAGTTCACAAAACGGCACTGTAGGGTGACAATACAACATTGTGATATCTTAGTGGGGCACTGTGGTGTCACAATGGTACTGGTGATATCACAATGGGCAATTGTGATGGGGCCTTAATGCAGCATTATGTGATCAAAATGGAACTTATGAGCTAATGATGTGGCTTTCTAAAGTCAGAATGTGGGAAGTGTGAGATCTTAATGGGGGTATCCTGATGGGAGAGCAGAGAATTGAGATGTCATAATGGGATATTTGATGTCACAATAGGGACTTTGGAGGTCACAGTGGGGCATAGTGACAGCATAAAAGAGTGACATGATACCAGAGTAAGGACACTGAGATGATAACGAAGTCAATGTGAGATAACCAAGGGGTATTGTGAAGTAACAGAGAAAAGTGTCTCATCATGGTGTACAGTGCTGTCACAATAGGGTGCTGTGATGTCACAGTGGAGTGTTGTTCTGTCGCAATCATGCATCTACTCCTTTCATTGGACAACTGGGAAATCAATAGGGTTTATCGTGATGTTGTAATGGATCATTATGACAGGATGATGGGGAAGTCTTAAGGCATATGGAGAACTATGATGTCACAATGCGGTGGTGTGATACGACAATAGGATGTGTGAAGTCACAATAAGGCATGATGATGTCACAATGGGATATTTTGAGGCCATATTTGGTACAGTGATGTCATAATATGCATCTATGTCGTCACATTGGGGAATTGTGGTATCATAAAGTTTGATTGTGCTGCTCTAATGAGGGCAATGCGAGGTCATAATAGGGTAATTGTTGTGTCACACTGGAAATGATGCTGTCACAATGGGCCAAGTTAGTGTCACCACAGTGAAAGTTGAGGTGACAGTGAATTATTATACTGTGAAAAAAAAGGAATTGTGATGCTATAATGGGGAATCTGATGTCATCATGGGCACTTGTGTCACACTTGCAGTTATGAGGTCACAAGAGAAAACTGTAACATCAATGCAGAATTGTCTGTTCCTAATGGGGAATTGACAATTCCTGATGTGGGTATCATGATGTCAAAATAGCGCTGGGTGGTGTTACAATGGGGTATTGTAATGCCATAATAAAGAACTATGCTGTCATAACATGTCACTGTGATGTCAAAATTGGGAATTGTGATGTCATAAAGGTTAATTGTGCTGCTACAATTATAGAAAAGCAGCTCATAATCGGGGAGTTGTTTTGCTATAATATGCAATTTTGATGATCCCTTTGGGCATCATGAGGTAACAATATGGCATTCTTGGGTGACAATACAGAATGGTGATATCATACTGGGGCACAGTGATGTCACAATGGTCCTGGTGATATCACAGTTAGCAACTGTGATGTCACAGTGTGCAATCATGATGTCACAAAGGAAATTTTAATGTCATAATGTGAATTGCGAGGTTAAAACAGAACACATGTCACAATAGGTCATTATGATGACACAAATGCATATCAAGAAGTTATAATGTGATACTATGATGTCATATCCATCATTGTGATGTCACAATTGTCAATTGTGATGTTGTAAGATAATTTAAATGTCATGATGAGTATTGTGAGATCTGTATTGTGAATTGTGATGTCACATTCGCAGTATAAGAGGTCACAATAGGGCGTTATCATGTCACAGTTGGTCATGGCGATGTCACAGCAGGAAAAGAAAAAGAAAGGAAGGAAAATGAAAGAAATATCAAACTGGTACCCGGTTTTTTGTGTGTGTTAGCCTAGTATTAAAAGAAATAGATTAAAAAAATTACAATTTTTCGACTATCTTTTGACTGGAAAAGATTTCTGAAAGGCCTGAAAAAGCAAATGTTACTTTCAAGTAAACTCATTTGTTAGCAGAAACAAATTGAAACATAAATCTTAGAACTCTGAATCCAGTACTTTTTGTGGGCCTTGAGCTCCATGAACGGTTATAGGGTGCCTTCGTAGAATTTCTAATCATAATTAAGGTAAACATAGGTTGTGATGGGGCACTATTGGAGTATTATGTGATCAAAAAGGAAATTATGAACTAATGATGTGGCTTTATAAAGTCAGAATGGGAGAAGAGTGAGATCCTAATGGGGGATTCCTGATGGCACTGCAGAGAATTTTGATGTCATAATGGGATATTTGATGTCACAATAGGATCTTTGGAGGTTACAGTGGGGCATAGTGACAGCAGAAAGGAATGCCATGATACCATAATGACGACAGTGAGACGATAACAAGGACAATGTGAGATTATAATGGGGAATTCTGAAGTAACAGTGAAAAACATGCATCCTGGCGTACAGTGGCATCACAATAGGGAGCTGTGATGTCACAGTGGAGTGTGGTTCTGTCACAAGGATGCATCTACTGTTATCACTGGAGAACTGTGTTTTGACAAGGGTTTATGGTCATGCTGTAATGGATGATTATGATATCATGATGGGGAATTCTGAAGTCATATGGAGAACTATGATGTCACAATGGGGTGCTGTGATTCCACAATAGGATGTGTGAAGTCACAATGACGCATGATGATTCCACAATGGAATATTTTGATGCCATATTTGGTACAGTGATGTAATAATGTGCAGCTATGTTGTCAAAGGGTGGCATTGTGGTATCATAAAGTTTGATTGTGCTGCTCTAATGAGGGCACTTTGAGGTCATAATAGGGTAGTTGTGATGTCACACCGGAAATGATGTGGTCACAATGGGCCAAGTTAGTTTCACCACAGGGCACCTTGAGGTGAAAGTGAATCAATACCCTGTGAAAAAGGGGAATTGTGATGGAATAATTGGGACTGTGATGTCACAATGGGCACTTGTGTCACTTTGAGCAGTTATGATGTCACAAAAGAAAACTGTAACATCCGTAGAGAATTCTCTGGTCATAATGGGGAAC
>PVJX010046363.1:0-12322 GCA_004027295.1 Dolichotis patagonum | reverse complement strand
ATTGAAAACAAAGGTCCGTATCCTACAGGTATGGATCCTGTTGGAGACCCACCCGGATGGCAGGGAGAGAGCCTTGGGTGACAGAACCGAGCTCCAGGTGTGTGCACGGCTGGTTCTGTACCTCACTTGGCCCCCTTAGCTCCATCTTGGCTCAGCAGAGACATAAGATTTGCATAGGAGTGTCGGCACCACGGAGAACTGCGTGTATGAGGAATCCAGGTTGCAGACTCCGCGGACTCACCCCGAAAACTTCCTGTCACCCGGAAACTTACACACCCCTGGTCCGTGGAAACCATGCTTTCCGTGAATACAGTCTCTGAAGGCAAATAGTTCAGGGACCACTGATTTAGAGCATAAAAATGAATGAAAGAAATCAGCTGACATCACGGAGATGATACGGGCTCTGAGGCAGAATTTGACAATGAACAGGAAAAAAAAAATTTAAAAAGAAGGAAAAACTTTAAATAATAATTGGGTTAAAATGATAACCACAAAAATACTTACAACTACCATAAACAATTTATCTTTAAAACTCTTATTTTAAGTTTCAAATTCAAATGAAGTTTAGCTGACACCCAAAAGATTAAAAGGGACACTTTTAATGAGACGTCAGGTGGCATTTGATATCTGTATGAATTGTGTGCATTTTTGAAAATGATGCACATATTTATCTTCTAAAATACATATCAATTAATACTTGAAGAGACTTTGAAAGGTTTCACACTAGGTTTTTTCCTCCAAAATATACTGCACAATTATTACCAAGAGTCAAATACCGTGCAATGTGACCACAGAAATTCTTTGTCCTATTTCAGTATAACTTGGAATCCATGGCTGAAACTTGCCCCGTTTCTGCTCATCCCAGTCTACCACTGTCCTCTGCTCAAAACTCAGTTTAGGTGAGTTACATTTGTTTAGAACCCACATCAGTGAGATTATAGTGCACACATTTTATGTGGCAGATGTATTTCCCCTCACCTAAGCATCTCCACTTCCATTCATGCTGTGTGCGTTGCAGGACTTCATTCCATTTCTTGGCTACAGAACATTTCAATGCGTGCGTAGTTCTCTTTACGGTTTCAACGCGTGACGGAGACGTGGATTGTGTCCATGTCTTGGTGAGTGGAGTAGTGTCGCGATGGATGAGGGAATATTGCTCTTTCCTCCAGCACATTGATTGATTTCCTTTAGATACACACTCAGCAGTTTGATTACTGAAGTACCTGATGGTGATTTTTCAAATATTCACAGGACCCCCATGCACTGTTCCACAATAGGTCCACCAAGGCACACGCCCAGCAATGGTGGGAAAATACCCCCTCTTCTCCACATCCCTGAAGGCATTTGTTTTCCTCTTTCTGACACTGTCCACTTTAAAAGGGTGAAATACTAGCTCGTTGTGGTTTTGGTCACATTCCCCACATTATTAATGAGAAAGAGAATAATTTTTCATATCACCACTGGTTCATCTCATTTTTCCTTTGAGTCCTTTCTGTAAGAGCTGTCCTCCATGTATTATTTCAGTTCTTTGTTGGTATTAATTTGTGTTTGTGTGTGTGTGTGTGTGTGTGTGTGTGTGCTCCTTATATCTCTTGAATATTACCCCCTTGTGACATGTGTGTACTGTAAATATTTTGTACACTCTAGATGCGGTCCATGTACTCACAATCTCATGGGAAGTTGGTGCAGGTACACAATACACTTTTTTTGAAACATGGCCTGACTATATAGATCAGGTCAACCTGCACTCCCTATGTGTTCCAGGTTGGTCTCAAACTCCTGGAAATCCTTCTGCCTCAGCCTCCCAAATGCTGCAATGACAGGCATCTGCCACCACACCTGGACTCATAACACAATTTAATCCATTTTGCATCCTCTCTTTCTCCCATCCATCTTCCTTCTTTCCCTTTCTCGATTTCCATCCTTTGGCCTTTACTTACATACCATCAATTCTCCTCAGTTTTCATTTGTGCTGAAGGTACATGATTGGTTTCATAGTTTACTAAATTCATCCTAACAGGCTACGAAGATGTTAGTGTGTATGAGTTTGTTGGTCTTTCCACGGGTGCCTGAGTAATTAATAGGAGAAGCTTTCTAGAATTCAGATCTCAAGGTATGTAATTATAGGCTTTGGGCATGAATTGACTCACATTCCTTCATTTGGGTGATCATGGTGTCTTACAAAATCAGCTGCTCTCCGTCTGTAGGCTAAGGATCTTCCTTTTTTCTTTTTGTTCCATTGACTATCAACTCTTTAAATTTCCTCTTCAACCTGAAACACAGACAAAAGAAGCAAAAACAAAAAAACATGCAATCTTCATTTCTCATCCATCTGCTCACTGCCCATGAAGATCTTTGGAAGTTAGGATGCATTTGAGGTCCTAGGGGATAAAAGACAATGACAGTGCAGGGCTGACACCTTAATTTGCGAACACTCTATCGTACAGGACCTGCACCGAGGCTACAAGATCATGCACTCCATGAGCTGTAGCATAAGTATCATTTTCTGTTATTGTGCTCAAGACTGTATTTTGGCACACTCAACTCAACCTTAGTAGTAAACAGAAGAGTCGTCATGCATCTTTCCATGGAGGGGGATTTGGCTTGTGGAACTTAAACCACCACAGTGCATTTCAGGGGTTAAAAATAACGCTCATTTTATATCTCCATTCCATTGGCCTCTTGTGATTCTAGTGCAGTGTTGCTTGACCCTGTCTATTATCAACTAGGGACTAAGTCATAACTTGGTGTGGGTCTCATGGTTTCCTATATTCTCTGGAGGCAGAAGCTGGGAGCAGGAAGAGCACTTGTGTGTGGCTAGAAGGAAGCAACCCTCTCTCATATATTCCTTGGTGCTCTCTCTCTCTCTCTCTCTCTCTCCCTCTCTCTCTCTCTCTCTCTGTCTCTGGTTTGTAGCTGCCATAATGAAATAATGATATTTCCCAGCAGATGATTCTACCATGACATTTATTTATTTAGGTTTCAAATGTGGTATTTAACACTTACCTGCATTGTATAGAGGTTGTGTTTTGGCATAACATGTTTCAGTACATTTTTGATCTGCCTTCTCCCCCCCGCCACTCCAGCCCTATCACTTGGTCTCTTTCCCTTCTGAGCAAGATCTCTCTCTCTCTCTCTCTATTTTCTAGTATCTATCTTTTATTTTGTTCTTTATACTTTGGGCTCCTCAAATAAGAGGAACCCCACGATACATAAGCATTTGTGTCTGATTTGCTTCAGTTTATATTATGGTCCCAAATCTATATCCATTTTCCCACAAAGGACACGAGTTGATCTTTTTTTATAGCAGAGTAGTACTCCACTCCATGTAGACATCACACTTCTTTATTCGTTTACCCGTGAAGATGCAGACGGCTTTCAAAATGTAAATCCAGAAGTGTGCTACTGTAAACATCTCGTGGGGTGCATTGCTGTAATACAAAGTTTTTGACTCTTTAGGGAACATAAACAGAATGAGAACAGCTATGTCAAATGCAATTTCTAGGATCCACTTTTTGAGCAGAGCCATTTCAGCCTTGGAGTCAGCTGGTCCTGGACTAAAAACGGGTGAAATAAGTTTCCCCTATAAACTGTGGGTTTGACTCTTTTGTGTCATCAGTAATAAAGATGAGAAGATGGCATCTGTCACCAGTTGGAGAATCACTTCTGCTACCATGCTTATTGACACCAACCTTTGGTGAAAACATGTATTGTCAGTACTCACAAAATGTGTAAAACTTCTGGTCCGTTAAACATAACTGACATTGCTGCATATTTTAGGTTTCTAGGCGAGATTCTTTCCTTACTGCTGTTGTGTCTCCACTATTTATTTAAGACATAATTCAACTTGAAGAGCTCAACCACCAGCCCTCTTAGGAAGCCCTGCAGAAGATTCTCTGTGTGTTCCAGGGATGAGGAGACCTCACCAAAGAAGAAGAACATGGTACTAGAGACAAATAGCAAAGATGGAAATTCTTACACAGAACTAAAATGTTGTAATCTGCATTTGAGATAGGACTTCGTGTCTGAGAAGGCAACTTTCTTGCTTTTACCTGAGGCCAGTTTCACACAGGTATTTCTCTGTGATCGCCAAGCCCTTGGTAACTCTCAGGGTTTGTGGTCCAATGGAGATTTTGATCAGCACAAGACAGGGGAAATAAAAGAGCAATAGCACAGCCTGGATGTTGTTGGAATTTTGGAAATTACCTTGCTGTATTGACATGACCTTAATACCTTAATGCGGGTGAGCGCTTGGAGAGAATTTGCATTGCAAACACTTTTATAGTGTGTCTGCCTTGCCATCATATTTCATAATCCAAGAGTTTTCCATCTGAATATCTTGTTTAATTCTGTGCAATGTGTCCTGCTTGGGAGAGATGGGCTGCAAGCTGCAGTGCTCTATTTTCCTAATGAGATTGGTGGTCAGTGAAGCTTACGTTGCGCTGGAAAATTGCCCTTCTGCCACTACAGAGGACAATACACATTCAAGGCAGTCACACTTATTTTCTCTCCCATCCTGAGTTCTGAAGAGGAGATGAAGCACAAAATGAGCATCAGTAATTCACATATGGTTTCACTAAATGTAAGACAAAACCCTTAAAATTCTTTTCTCACATTAAAAACAAGTATTTACCATTTTGTTTTTTAAATTGACTTTAGGTATAAATATGCCTGTGTTTTACATATGACACACACTGGGATCTGTATTAAACTCTGAAAACACATTTTTGTGTCTTGGTTACTTTTCTCTTGTGGCTGAGACAAAACATTTAATGCTCAAAATGAGGGAAGGAAAGGTTTATTTAGCTCACAGTTTGTGGAGGTTTCAGTCCGTAGTCACCTGGCTCCCAGGCAGGGTGGCATGGCACGGGGGCCACACGTCAAGGCAGCAGCCAGAGCAAAAGGAACCAGAACAAAATGAAGAAAATAAACCTTTTCTCCGGGCTTATATTGTACACAGGCCACCCCCTACCCCCAGGCAGGTGTAGCACTCACAAAATCTCCTTGCCTCCTTTGCATGGTCTAAGGATGATTACTAAGTAAGATCCTGACGCCCTGCTGAGTCTCTCAATTAAACTTTTAAACTCATGTTGACACAATATATCAACTATAACAAATGATAACACATTCTTACTTTCTGGTCTACTGAGAAATCTCTCCCAAGTCCACTTGTACCATGTCTTTTCCACAAGTATGCAATATCTATCCTCGGGAGAACTGATTTCAATCAAAATAAAGTGTGGAACGCTTCCTTTTTGTAGTAACTGATGATGACTTCCAGTGTCTTTCAGCATATTCCTTTGTACTCTGCTTGTAACCCACTCAAACTATGATAAATATTTATATCATTTTTCAAACAACAGTACTACAATATACTGCCTTAAACAAGGCAACCTGAAGATTCTGGTCATAGAAACCTGAAGATTCTGGTCATAGAAAAAAAAACATGAAAATTCAGTGACATCTACTATAAACATAAAGGCAAAAATTCAACTTAGAGACTATGAGTGACACGAAATCTATTATTCAGTTCTGTATTGAGCAGAAAGATAAGCTTTGAGTATCCTGAGACTGAATTTAAATACAGCAAATTTCCCTTACTTAAGGAAAATAATTGTTAGTTATAAAAGATGTACCCAAGAATAAGAACTTTTCTCCATACAGTGCATTGAAAACATCCATTTATTTCCAAATTATCTATTGTCCCAGTTTATTCATTTTTCTTTCAAGATTCCAATTTTGAGTTTTATGAAGCTGTTGAAATGTTGTCATTCCTAGGAAACTTTCAAACCTTAAAGCTCAACGTATGTTTAATTTTCCTTCTGCTTTATCCATTCATCCTATTTTTGTTGTATTCTTTTATGTTATAGTTAACATAATTTATTTCCACTTATCACTACATAGATTTGATTTTTGCATTTTATTTATCTTAATGATATATTGATGAAATTTTCCTCTAAATTTAGGCTACTTTAAGCAAGACTGAATCTTCATGCAGATATCTTTGAAGAACTGGAATGTGTTATGTCCCAGTCGGATAATCAGGAGTGGGATTCTTGGTCAAAACCACCTGCATAGTGCTCATTACCATCTACACCTTTGAAAAACAAAACAAACTTTACTTTCTCCAAACTCTCCTTTTTTGGTGGTAGTTTTGTTTCCAATTTTTAAATTTATTAATACAACTTTGCAATATACAATGATTCCATTGCTCATACTGAGTTGCTACAGATATATAACATATCTTAATTCTATTTTAATAATTTCCCCTCCTCTCCACTTCACTCCAACCACTGCTTGGTCTCTATTCTTTTGTGAAAGGTATATTTTCTTATTCTTATTCTATACCTTTTATTTTGTCCTTGGCTTGTATTTTGTGTTTCTATGTAATTAAAAAAAAACACATTATATTTAAGAGCGTGTGTCAGATTTATTTCTCTCAAAACTGTGGTCTCACAGTATGTTCAATTTCCTACAAATAATTCAAGTTTATTCTTCTTTATGGTGGAGTGGTCCTCCATTCTATGTAAATACTGCATTTCCTTTATTTGTTCTTGTACTGATGGACATAAAGTCCACTTGCAAGGTTTAGCTCTAATGAGATCTCATGCTATCAGCATGCACATTTTAATATATCTTTTCCAATTTGGAGGGAATACCTAAAAAGAGAATAGCTGTGTCAGATTTAATTTTAGTTATCTCTACTTTGGAGTTAGTCAGTAATGACATTGAAAACATGCTCCAGATTCACCATTTCCTGCTTTAAGTGGTAAGTGTTGACTATTTTGCCTCAACACTGGGAAAAGTAACTAAGAACTCACTCACCCTCCAAATTTCAAATGGACAGTCCCTTCTTGAATAACCTTTCTCTCTGAACTGGACCTTCGATGTATCTTTGCCATTTATATTTAGTAGACAAAAAATGTGTAATAGCTTGAATCCTTTAGATATGACAACCAATGCGAAAGATTCCAAGGTTTAGGCCACAATATTTCCTGACTGCCTCTGTGATGCTACATTTAATATCATACCTCAACTAGAACAACTCAACAGCAGCCTTCTGCAAAAACACTTCAGGGGAGTCCACAGTATGTTCCTCATGACGTTAAGAACTCTCTCTGCTAGGAGAATGAGTCTACAGATGAACGTGAGATGTTAAATTTCACCCCCATGGCTAATATATTTGAATGCACCTTCAAGATAGGACCACATTATAAAATCAATAGTTTTGCTGCATTATCTCGGGGCAAATTTCCCTCATCTGATAAAAACGTGAAGATGTCCCCAAAGTTTGCTTACTTTGAGAAAAAGACGCAGACCAGATTCACAGAAAGTAGAGAATGCACAAGGTGATGTTCCTAACTACTGAAAGGCCCATTCTCTTTTATCTTTTACAGATAGTCAGCTGTTATGGGAAGAATGTTCAATGCTCCTATTACCTAAGGAGAAAACATTCCATAAGAGAAAGAGACAGTATCCATATCGTTTTCCACAAAGCAACTGGTAATGATTGCATCTCTATTTCCACAGAAAGGAAACAAACAAAAAAAGAAGTCAGATCTTGTGGGCTAAAGCATTGTTCTGATTCCTAGAGTGTTGTATCCTGTACCACACCATGCATTTACTTTCTAGTGACCTTCTTACCTACAGTCTTGGATAGGAAAATTTTGGTTGAGAAGGCAAAGAGCTCCATATGATTATAATTTGATTTTATTGGTGACATAACTGGGTTCAATCTGCAATTCAAAATCACCACCTTGTGTCAGCACTTTGTAATAATGGATCATGTATGAGAGTTACACTATAAGTTGTCTTAATACTTTGGGCAGGATGTATACCTGTTCTCAGTGTGACATCTCCATTTGATTTTCTCTTGGTCTCTCTGCAGATTTTGTCTGCCTTTCCATTGGGGTGATTAGTAACTATATTCTTATCAAACAATGATGAAAGCCATCCTCTCCAGAGCCATAGGATGAGTGTCATTTGATCTCTATATATTAAAACTTTCTTCATATTCTGTCAAGCATTTCATTTCATTCTTTCATTCTGAATCCAATCGACACTGCCAAATTAATGTTGTTTGTCAACTGAGGTTTCAAAGGTTGTCTGAATCAGCTGGAGAAGTGAACAATTTTTAAATGGATTTTGTCAACCAGCCACTTTCGATCAGCTTCATCAACTGGAAAATTTGCCATATATCCTAAATGTGCCTCCCTAAAACTTACAATGATGTTTTCTTGAAAACCACCAAGCTAAAACTGATAAATATTGGCTTTTTATAATTGATAAATATAGCTATAATTGATAAATATAGGCTTTTTATCATAAAAGCCAAGCTATACGGGACAACTATTGGCTTTTTATCGTAAAAGTCAATTTCGTTGCGTTATGCTACTTTTACCTTTGGCATTCTGAAACATTAAGGAATTTTCACATGAAAATTTTCTTTCTGTTCAGTAACAGACCTGATATTGTCTCAATAGTTGTCTTCAAGTAAGTCTATGCATATTGCTAGGAATTTGGCAACTTTCTTCCAGAGAAATATGTATGCATGTGATAGTAATTTATTTCATTAATTAGGAATACAGAAACACACACAAAAGGCAAAGACAGGAAGGAGAAACATGAAGCAAGTTCGTGGATTTGCAGGAAAGATAGAAGTAGGATTGGAAAGACATATTTCATCTTCATGTTGGTGATTCTCAAGCTAGAGGATTGAGGATGTTGTATGTATTTCTTTGGGGAAGACCTCAAAGAAACAATTAAAATGTATCTGAGTTAATGACAATGAAAACATATATCTGAGAGTGTAAATGAAATAATAAAAGTTTTGAGTATTATTGTGGTGGAAAATATCGTACACAGATAATTTCCCCAGACTCCACACACAAGGAGTCAAATGTGGACTCTACGCACTTTTTGAAAAAAGCAACTATGTAGCTCATTCCTGTTTCTGGACTTTGGTCAGTGGTTTGTAATGAACATATGGGTATCTTCAACCCCTTGAAAGCTATGTATAGGTCTCAGTCAGAAATGACTGCTGGAATTCAGGTTTAGAGTTGTAAAAGATTTTACATGATACCTTATTTGCATTGAAATTAACAGTTCTGACTTTTTCCCTCCAAAATATAAAGTAATGCTTTTTAATTAGTAATTTTAACTAATCAGAATCACTCTTTCCAGTACATAAACATGGACACTACTCAATCCATCCTTCACTACATTTCAAGACAGATGATTTTGCAATTAAATCTGTAGATAACGCTTCCTATGAAAAGCTTCTGGCAGAAAAAACTTAAAAATTTAATACATGTCTCCTCATCCACCTATTACTCCTTAACACGTATGTCTGTGAAAAAGAAGGAAGAGGAAACACAAAGTTACACTAACTAAATCATTGGGGATGTCCACAATTTCTAATAAAATGTTCTTGCCTATAGTTAACACTAATATTCCACATTATTGCACCTAAGGTGATGTTTAGATTATCCCAAATTTGAAGGATGACATAAAAGCTTGGAAGTTGCATTAGCTTTTCCAAATTTGCATTAGTTCTTTGGAGCAGAATTTGCTCTAGAATCCAGAGAGCTGCCTATGCAGAATTAAGATGCTAATTCAGGTGAGAACTATTTAGTAAAATTCTTCTAATGAGGACAGACAGCAGTGGTAATAGGGAGATAAACATAAATCCTGTGTATAAATCTACATACTCTAGTTATAGTTGACAGTGAGGTGTGAATATGAAAAACCCACGATTTTAGAAATCCCATTCAACATTCCTCTTACCAATTAGTCTTACCTAGTCCTTTAAAAAGGAGTATTATAGCCTTTTAAATTTTTTTGTATATGGTGTCAACAACTTACCTTATAAAAGCTAAAATTTCAGCATCTACCTGGATGGTATACTACTGAACTTTTGTGTCTTTTTTAGCTTTCATTTGTACCAGTTCATGTTTGCAGTGTATGTTGACTATATTAATCATATGCATTGGGTGCTTTAGCAAATCACATCTTAATTTTTTTATGTTCTCTTCCCCCTCCTACCTTCGCCTTCCTTCATCATTTGCTGATTGTTTGAAAAAGGATAATTCCAGTCAGTTTATAACCACTTACCCCACTTTTAACATTCCTTTGAGTTATTTCCTGAAATATGTTCTCTACCAACTGACTAACAAGACTGGTAAGTCGACTGGAAATGAAAGATGCAGTTCTCTTATTTCTACATGTATCCATTGTATGTTCTTACAGGAGACACATGCAGATAATGTGCACAGGTGCCATCCTGCAGTACCCAGTCTTACATTTGCGTTTCCACTGCACGGTGTGGTAATCATCTCCCTAATCCCTGGTTAGGACTCTGCTGGAATTACAACATTTGCTGCAGTCGAAATGACATTTAATACAGATGAGCCTTTCCATGCTTGAATTCTCACCTTTTTCTTCAATTTGTGGTTTTAGACTATTACACCCCTTTAAATGCTGTAAATTGCACTGTGGATGTGAAACCCTATCTACTTCTGTGTCTGGCGTGGTTGTTTACATACCCATGGCTCATGATGGGACAGATCATTAAGTTACTTTTTGGTATATGCTCACCTGTCACCTCCCTGTAAAGGCAAGCCTTCAAGAAAGATAGTCCTACATGGTAGTGCAGCGTCCACAACACACCAAGCTTTCCGTGGTTCTAGGCTCCCTGTATGCAAGTATTCACTTATCCTTTGCAATCTGTAATCTTTTGGAGGTAGAATAGAAAAAACAAAAATTCTCATGTGTGCAAGGGAAGAGACTGGATCCTAAGAGAGTGGTATTCACTGCAGATTAATCCTGGGATGAGTTCAGAGCTAACTGCAGGAAGCGAGCCTGGCGGGAATCAGCGTACTGTGGAATGGCCTAGAAAACTACATCGTACTGCTTTCTGATTCTCCTCCCTGCTTCTCGGTTTCCTCACCAAAATGAGAACAGCTATTTTCTACCCTAGACTTCTCTACCATGTCATTTTTACCGGGGAGACAGCCAATGATGAACTGAAAACATGAACCTACTAATCCTTTCTCACTTAATTTGTAAGCATTGGGTGTTTTGTGTTCACAATGAGAAAGTGGATAAGACTTCACCAGATGTCCAAGTTTAGGTGAATAATTACTCCATGGTGAGTAATTACTCTCATTGAAGTGGACCTTGAATATGTCTATATTTGATATCTTTCCCATACATCAAGAGAAAATTGTGAAATACAAACTCAGATCCTTCTCCAATGAAAGCTAGGTGTCCCGACCCGCGGGTAAGTCAACGAAGACCCTAGAGGGGGAGTGGGGATGAGATAGGACAGGAGACACGAGAGATGGAGACAAGACAGGATTCTGATCAAGTCTCTTTTATCTAGGGATAGCTCAGCATATATATAGGGAGTGGAGAATGAGGAAGTCAAGTCATTTGACGTAGTCAGGCAGCTAAGCAACCGTGGGTGATACTAACACTTTGGCAGGAGTATCTAGGCAACAGTTGGGTGGGCTCAAGTTTGTGGCGGGAGTAACTATGGGCTACGGTGGGAAGAAGTGGGGAAACAAAAACCTGTCTGGGGAAACAGAAACTTATCTTTAGGAAAGCAGGATTTTGACTAGGATGGCGGTTATTGCAAAATGGATCCTTATGAAATAGAGAACAGTTACAGGTCCTCAACAGCTAGGTGCAAACTTCAGGACTCTGAGAAAAGTCTCCTTTAATTCCTCTGTGTCTCAAAAATTAATGACATAACTAAACCAGAGTGCCTCCACCACCAGGCCTTTGAGAAACCACTCCAGTGTATCCCACAGAGTTTTCTTTAAGATTTGAGTCTCCAAACTAGCTAAGAATATCAGACTATAGATAAAGAGCTAAAGTTCAATTTCTCCAACAAATGCATATGATTTTAACATATATATTTAGAATGACATAGATGCCTTAAACTAATAGTCTCATTACTTAGTAGTTAATAAATTTTATATACTTTGTAAAAAACATGAAGCAGTGTTTGCCATATGATTTCTAAAGCAAAATCTGTTGTATGCAGACTGTCGCTGCGTCTAAGGAAGGACGATATGAGTCAGACTTTGTTAAGCAAAAGAATGTTCCATGTCTGTCCATGTGGAATCGTATAAAATTCAATGATGGCACCAATATACATAACAGGAGTGGAAATGAGGAGTGTTTCCAAATGACATGAAATTCAGGGCAATGTCCAAGTGATCATATTGGTGCATTAAGTTTTTATAGCTAGAAACTTAGGGCATGGAAAATATGAAAAGTTGAAAGACACAGGGCAGTTTAAAGGACAGGGAAGAGT
>PVJX010046362.1:0-12333 GCA_004027295.1 Dolichotis patagonum | reverse complement strand
CTGGACGTCGTGCCCCAACACTGGTTCTGTGGTGTTAGCAGGGTGAGTTTCCTCTGCAGGGAGGGGCTGCGTCCTGGGCCACCAGTGCTACTGTGTTGTGTGGAATCCCTTCCTCCTCCTCAGAGCCAGCAGCGAGGGCTCTCAAAGTCTCTCTCTGTCTCTGTCCCTCTCGGTCTCTCTCCTCTGCCTCCTTCTTATCTCCCCTACTTTGCCTCTGCACTCACACACCGTCTCTGAATCTGAACCTCCTCCCTTGCTGTTCCAAAGATCCTGTGTACTTAGAGTTCGTCTGATTACCCAGGATGATCTGGGATTTCAGAGTCTTTACTTGAATTGTCACCAGTGTCCACATTTATAGTTCTAGGGATAGGGACATAAGCATCTTTGGGGAGGGGGCTCAATTCTGTGTAGCATCCTAAGCCTCTCAGCTGGGAGGTGACAAGCCAGTTGTGTGCTTTTTGCAGCTGTCGGGGGAAGGGCATGGCGGTGACTGGGTCTCGGGTGTGACACTGGATCAGAGGTGTGAAGCACTAGATCAGTGCACTGATGGTCTTTAACACCTGTGATGCCCGGAGGTGGTGCCTAGTGGGGAGAGGTGGGTCACTGCAGGTGTGGCTGGGACCCTGTCCTCCTTCCTTCCCAGGCTGCTTCCTCCCTGCCAGGCCACTCTGACTGCCCCTGCCTTGGAGCTAGCCGACCATGGCTGAAACCTCTGCAAACTGTGAGCCAAAATAACATTTTTCTCCTTTAAATTGTGTGTGTCAGGATCTTGGCCTCAGCAGCAAGACAGGAAGTATGACAGAGTCCTGGGGCTCGGCACTGGCAGGGATTCCCGTCAGGTGACCAGCGAGTGTCAGGGGTCAGGGTCTCAGAGCGTGCAGTCTGAAGAGAGGGGTGAGACCTAGGGCAGGCTGGGGAGGGCCCCGTCGTGGGTGGCTAACAGTCAGCATGATTAGTGCTTTCCCCCTGTAAGTCATGTTGAAGCTGTGACACCCCACCCCCACCCCACACTCCGGAAAGTGAATGTGTTTGCAGATAGAGGATTCAAGATGATTTAGTTACAATGAGGGCAGTGGTGGGCTCTAACCTCACCAGACTTGCGCTCTCAGAAGAAAAGGAAATTCAGAGAGAGTGAGAGAGAAGGCGCAGACCCACACAGCAGGGAAGCATCACAGAGGGGACCGTGGGAGGGCGGCCATTGCAGCTCTGGTTTCTACCATCCAGAACTGTGACAGTTGCGTTTCTGTCATTTAAGCTCTCAACCTGCAAGATCTGTCCTGGCAGCCTGGAAGGCTGATGCATGCAGTCCGTTTAGACGAGCTTCCTGGAAACGGTTGATGTGGGCTTTGGTGCAGTGGTAGAGCATTTGCCTCGCACTCACAAGCCCTGAGTTGGAGGCACAGCCAAGAAGAGGGAAGGGGATTGTTCTGAAATGCAGTACAGTTTTCCAAAGCTCTTTCTACCTGGAACGGCCTGGGTTCACCATCTCAGCAAAGTGGGGCATGAGGAGGGTTTGTGGGAGCAAACAGCTGTGGGCGACTTCTCCGTGCCCCTGGACCTACTTCTGGGCTCAGAGGCGGCTTGGAGTAAGGAGATGACACTGCAAAAGGCTCATCAGAGGGACATACGAGCACGTCTTTTCCACCGGCTGGGGCTGGAAAGTTGGAGAGCAGCTGGCAGCCATTGTAGCGCCGTCTCGGAGGCCAAGTTCTTTCCTGCCGCCTCCAACACATGTTTTCCCTGCAGCAGCCGATTTTCCATTGGCAGACAGACAAGGAGGGTTTGTCGGTTTTGAATCGGGATGTTTCTGCTAAAACATCAGGAAGTCAGATGCAGTGGAAAGAGGGGTCACATAATCCCAACAAGCAAGAAGTGAACATGAACACTAAGCGCCTCATGCAGGAGAGCTTGGCGAAGTGACAGATTCCGCTACAAGAGGCACTAGAGCGGCGACTATCCCTCCGGAATGTGACTGACGGGACCAGTGTGGTCCCGGTGTTGGCCTGTTTTGCTTTCTGGCAACGTGATACTGATGTGTGAATAGCTTTTGACTCTTTCTGATCTTGAAGTATTTATGGAAACCAAGCTTTAGGCCACCTAGCATCTCGGAGAGATTCTTGGAGGGACGAGAGAACGGATAGCAGTTGTGAAGCATAAGCTGGGTAAGTCTTGGTGGTGTTTATTTCCCGTGTTTCCGCTCTGACTCGTCCTTGGCCGCAGAGGCCTTTTGTAAAAGTCTTCACCTGTGTGCTGTTTCTGAAGCACACCACCTGCTTCTGAGGAGCCGGGCCAGGGGGCCTGCCTCGGGGACCCACAGCACCCAAGAGCACCTGCCTCCAGCTCATCCCAAGACGTCGCCTACCGTCCCATCAGCTGAACAGGCCTGTGCCACACCCCAAGCAGCTGTCCAGAGTCTGGGCTGGCTTCCGATTATTTGACAGAGGTGTTTGTTCCACAGGTTCTGATGCAGCGGTGTGGGCTGCAGCCCAGGAAGCTGTTTTAACCAGGCCCTGCTTTCCGTGATTAGGATGCAGGGTAGAAATCCCAGGCTGACTAACAGCAGGCTCTGATCACGGCCTCGGCTTCATCTCGCCTTAACACGTGGTGAGCCACACCTGCTGCGGCCTGGCCCAGAAGCAGCCAGAGCTTGTGATTGTTTATCCAGAAACCAGTGAAGGAAGGAAAGAAAGAAAACAGTGCAGGAAGATCGCAGCTATTAAACAGTAAAATGCGAGCACGCAGACAATGGAGAGCGACCCACTGCCTGGGAAACAGGCGCAGTGGGGCGGGAAGATTTCTCTGCCTTCCCCCGGCCCCAGCTTGGCCCTCCCAGGGAAAGCACTGGTGACAGGGACAGTGGAGCAACAGGCGAGTGACAGGGCAGGACACTAACCCAGGAGGCACGGCCCCAGCTTCTGCTGGGCTCAGAAAGAGGCCGAGAGCCCGGGCGAAGTCGCTGACACTGGGTAAGTCATGGCTTCCCCTCTGTAAACATCGAGGCTGCAGTTCCCCGGGGACAGGTCTTTGGCCCCTGGCCCAGAGCGGTGACTTCGCAGGTCTATGTCCTCATAAACAGTGCTGAGAAACGGTGCGCTCCGTGGTAACCGCGCTCCCCGCCCACATCCACGCAGCCCTTGGAGCCGGCACAGGCACAAGGCTGTGAATTGAGCCCAGAGCAGCCGGATCCGGAGGGCTCGGCTTTGGAAAGTGCCGCGGCCTTCGCTAGGAATCCTAAACCCGGTGTCGCGATGCCACGCAGGACCTGTGCGCTCGTGGATATTGGCTCCAGGCTGGCAGCCAATAGCTCTCTTTGGATGCCTCGGGGTCACTGCGTCCCACAGCGCGGCCCATCAGAAGCTTCTCTCTTGAACACAACTGAAGATCGTTGGGACTTGAGCCTCCTCCAAATTGGCTATTCCTAGTCAGATGTAGCTTGTAAGTGAATTCATCTACTCGACCTCGATTTGCTGAGAACAATTAAACACAGTGATCGCGATTTCCGTGAGTGGGAAGAGTGGGTACTTAGGCTCCCACAAAATTATAAAGGCCAAAGAAACACATGCAAAGGGCCGGGGGAGCTGCCGATGGCATGAAACTCGTCACTCCCTGATGATCACCCGTCATCTACACCTGGGGGGCGGGTTGTAGCCACCGTACCCGTGCACTCCACATCTTTTCCAGCCTTGAAGTAGCAGCCTCGCACTGGAGCCCGAGCTCAGCCACGGTCACGCCACAGGCCACAGAGCAGACTGAAGATGAGAGGGCGGCGGGCTCCCTGTGGAGGGGAGCCCGTGGGGACCCCAGCTGCAGCGGGCCAGACTTTCTGCCACAACTCCTGAGGCCACCGCTGCAGCAGACAGGACAGAGGATGCCTGGACTTCGTTTCAGTACAATCTTAGCTAAATAAACAGGTGGAACAGGCCATCGTTTGTTGACCTGTGGCCTAAACATAACAGAATGATGAAGGCACTGTTAAGTCACTTCTGATTGAAGACCGTGCTGTAATACACTGCAGCCCTTAAAACATGAGGAGCACAAAAAATACTATTATTCTTCCAGGATCCTGAAACTATTGTCCACCTCAGCAAATAGGTCTCGTCTCATCGATGAGCCAGGGAAGTTCCACCGTCACAACTATTTCATTCTCATCCTACTTAAACAAAAACAGCAACAAACATTTATAAGTAATTTTTTTTAAAAAATATTCATTTCTAAACTAATCAGCCTCCAGGTTCTTTTGGTCAGGCAACTGGTTAGGTGTAAAAATGCTTACACATTGGCTGACTATGCCCTAGGAGGTGTGATTGTTACCTGTAACATGTCAACACCCTGCTCCCAACCAGCGCCCACTCCATAGCAGTGAGTCTCCATACCCAGGATTCGGGGGTCCAGGAGTCAAGGGGTGAAATGGAGATGGTTGCACTCTCCGTTGCCCCTGGCGACCCACAAGCAAAATTTCTGCTTCCTGTTCCCGTGACTACAGGCTCTGCTGGCCTCGGCGTCTCAGTTCCTGAGGTGGGGGCATCTTCCAGGAGGCACAACAATAATTCCACTGAGCTGGAAACTAAGACTCCCCACTGACCATTTGGGGGGTCCTCAGGCCTCTGAGTCAACAAGACAAGAATTACAGAGTTGGTGGGGTGACTGACCAGACCACCAAGGGGAAAATGGACCCCTGCTCCCCAGAGGAGGGGAAGAAGAACATGTCTGGAGCACAGGAGGTCCCTTAGAGCACCTCCTAGTGCCACTGCACCCTGTTATTAAGGTGAGCAGGCAGCTACAACAACCCAATCCAGGCAGGATGATAAACGACCCAGAACTTTCAGGAATGAAGGATGGGCCACGGTACCCAGGAAAGAACCAAGCCCTGCTAAGGTGCTGGCCGAAGGCCAAGGGGACACACAATGGGCAGTGGAAGAAGGTCGTTCTAAACTCCAGCTACGACCCCATGGTCCACTACAGAAGTGAGGACTGTAATTGTCATGAGCATTGTGTTAATATGCTTAACACAAACGTGTATTAAACAGGTATCCTTGTCTTCTTTCTTTGTGACATAATGTTGACAGACTTATCATCATTGCTGAAGTATTGCTAACTCTATATTGTAACATTTAAGTTATGAAATACTGGGAGAAAAGAAAGCATCACCCATAGATAAACTTGGCCTTCTATCCTGGGCCGAGGATAGTGCATTTCCCTTTGTCTATAGGGTAGGGTTGCATCGAGCTGGGTGTAATTATTAACCTTCTAATGGATTTGGAGATTAACCGTGGTTTAAGGAGAGGTGGCTGGTTATCAAGTTGACAAGAGGTGGAGTAATAGATATTAATTATATCAATAGATATTAGTAACAGATGAAGCGCTATCATTTTGCTAATTTGTCATATAAATTATGATGCTTCATACTAAAAATAATTTTAAAGAACCTAAATCAACCTGCCTTCACCAGTAAGGCCATTTCCTAGTTTAAAAAGCTGGACTAGAAGACCAGCAGGTCTCACAGTGGACATCGCCTCCTGCTCTAGCTCTGGATCCCTGCCCTTCTCCCCTTTGGGGTGTGGCTTCCTACGTGGGCACAATATAAAGTGACTGAACTACTTTCACCACACAAGGACGCAAACAACATCCAACATCCACAGGAAGACGAGGTCTTTCCAGATAAGGGAGGGTGAACTTTTCCCCTCCAGCCTAGCCAAACTCTTCTTGCAGCTTCCTGACAAACCCGGAGTCCCCTGAACAGTCTTTGCTTCCCCGGAGCCCACCCCCGCTAGAGTCAGCCGCCCCAGGGAGGTGGGCTGTGTGGGACGCGGCAGAACCTGAACAGAGGGGTGGCAAGACCCTGCATCAGCAGGGAAGACCACAGAGATGTCCGCTTCTGCTGGCTGATCACTCAGCTTTTTTATGGGCTCATAGTTTCTTAGAGCTTGAATCTCAGCTGAGAAGTCACTGGAAAAAAGACACTGAAGAGTTGCACATCAATTTACGGTTTGAAGAAAATAACTGAAAACATTCTCAGGTGGTTAAGGGGATTAATCACAGAAACTGTCTATCAAGAGACTATGGAACTGGAATTGGTACACTGGAGCTGATAAGATTTTCAAGAAATGCTGTATTGAGAAAAAAAAATGCTGTGAAATTCTATTTAGTGTCAAACAAACAAACTAGCAGAGTGTTAAAAATGTTCCTGTCTATTGCATTGCCAGGCAGGGAGACCGAAGCCCATGCAGACATCACTGGGCAGCAGTTAAGAAAAAGAGGTGCTTTAGATGCTGAAAAGGGGTCTGCACACCATACGCTAACTGAGCTTTGAGAGCTGCTATGAGGGAATGGCTCCGCTGGTGTGTAAACAGGCCTCACCAGCCACTGATTAGAGCTCCAGCTGGCGCCCGTAAGAGCCGAAGTCCATAGTCCATCATCACTCCAGGCCCTAGAGAGAGCTGTGATTGCAGGCAACAATCAGTCTTGATATGTCCTAGGCACTGTCAAATTTTCTCTTATGCATCACTGAGAACCCGCATGATCAGGGTTCAGCTGGTAGCACAGGAACCACACTTGCATCTGAACAGCAGGAATTTAAATGAGAGAGAAATGTGAGCGACTGACGAGTTGGAAAATAGGAGGAGGACAGAATGAGATTACTAAGAAGGTACTACCCCAGCCCCAGGCTGCAGGGACCTTGGCAATGGTGCTGCCCTCGGAACCCCCAAGGCCAAGGCCAGCAACAGAAATTAGATGTCCCTGCAGGCAGGAGTGAGAGACAGAAGTTCCCTGGCTTCTCACCTCCTCACTCCTCCAGCCTCCTCGCCAAAGCCTCTCGTCGGTGATCTCGATGGAAGCCAGCTGAATGGGCACAGGAGAGGAGAAAGCATTCTCTGCAGGAGTCAGCCACGGCCTCCTCTGCATGCGGAGCAGGGCCAGGAATGGATCTGACCTCAGGCAGCCCAGGCTGTGCAGAGCTCTTGTCCATGAAGGAGTGTGTGCAGGTGAGTGCACCTCTTAGAAGTTCCTTTGCACAGAAGGATGGTGTCTCTGATCTGTAATAGTTTTTTATTTTTAATTGCATTTTATGATTTTTCTTCATTGCATTACACATACTACTTCATATAAATACAAACTGATATATATAAAGATAGATAGATAGATAGATAGATAGATAGATATAATCAAGCCTAATTGATATGAGTTAGGCTTGGCTGTATCAACGTTATTGGCTTGGAAGCTGTCCAGGAGATTGGTGGCACAGATTTCTGGGTGTGACTGGATGGTTATGGATGGTTATGGAGGTGTGACCCATAGTTGTAACCCATAGTTAGGTGATTGGGGGGCATGACCTAGGGGTCTATACCAGGTCCCTCACCCCTTCTCTGGTTCTATTCTCCTGCTCTGCTTCCAGGTGCTCATGAACTAAATAGCTTTGTTCCACCACGCCCTTCTGCTATGAGGCCTCTACCTTGGAGCCAGCTAGCCATGAACTGAACCCTCTTCAAACCTGACCCAGATTATCCCTCTCTGGGTATTGTGCCCAGCACTGGAAAATCTGAATCATAAAGACAATTGGTACCAAGAGTGGGGTCATTGTGTGACTGTGTCTGTGCGTATGGCTTTTGCCTTTGAAACTGGCTTGTAGGAGTTTGGAGGTCCAGGCTAGAAAATTCTCACAGAGCAGTAAGCAAAGCCTGATGAGTAATTTTGGTCAGAGCTCAGAAGACAGAGCCTGACAGGAATGCAGAAAATAAACACCAGGATCTGGAGGAGTCAGCTGGGAACAAGGACGCACTGACAATCTGAGGGTCATGTGTGCTACACTCTGGCAGAAAACTTCCCCTGCTGGTTTTTAGTATTTTTCCCATCTCCTATGTTACTTTTCAAGAGAATTAAATTGAAGATGTAGACCAATTGATCTGGTGGGTAGAATTTCAAAGCAGCCCAGTGTTTGTGGCATAGGTAATTCGTGACACTTTGAGCCCATTTTTAAATGAGAATTAGAAGCAAAAAAGCAGACCAAAATTTTTTAAAACCTTCAATTTTGATCCAAAAGGAACCATGTTGGAGCCAAAGGAAGTGTGCAGCTGCTGAGATTAGTGCTGTTACAGAGAAACTAAGTATTTTGTACAGGGTCTCAAAGAAAGATCCTTTGAAGACATTTGAGAATTCAGCAAGGCCCTACCCAGTGAACTCAAAAATACAAAAATGTAAACTTTTCATTGAGGGTCCCTGGGATGCCTGCTCTGGAAGGGCCTGCTCGGGAAGTGGTTCCCTGCGATTCAACTCACCACACTGAGACATCTAAGCACTCTGAGGTCACCGCAGCTGTGACCCAAGGAGGCCTGTCTGCTGCTTCAACTGACAAGATGCTGGTGTCATCCATGTGATGCTGGTTTTACTGGCATGCAGAATGCAGACTAGAGATTTTTTTATAAAGATTTCATGGTGTTTTAAAGAATTAAGTTTTTTTTTTTAAAGTAAAATACAAACTTTTGGTCAGTCAATAAATCTCTGCTGCTTTTGCAGAATCTTCTGCTTCCCATGCCTGTGTGGCCTAGGTGGATGTGTAGATACAACCCATCTACCATCCATCATGAGAGAGAAAGTAGCTTCTTCATGGTGGAGCATATATAGGCACTGACAAGCCTTTCCTGTGCTACTATTAGCTGCTATTAGCATTAACAGAAAGACCCCAATGGACAAAGGTCCCTTTAGTGTGCATGAAGAATACACAAATGCTCACTGCATACAAATGCATGGATCAGGGGGCTCTGCAGACAGAGGCAGCCTTTCCCAAAGCCCCCTAAGTGCACCATGGGACTGTGGGCAGGGGAGTGACAGGACAGGGTTCCTTGAGCAAACTCTCTTTTGCCATTCAAACTCTGCAGGCGGCTGCGTGCCTGTCTAGCAGATTTATGAAACTGCTAACAACAGCAAAGCGTCCCCAAATGCAGCAGTTGAGAGACTGGGAGAACTGAAAGCCAGTTTTCCTGGCAGACTGCGTGCCAACCTTCACTGCCCATTAAAAAGCCAAGGAAGCCTTTCTTAAATAGCAGTCCCAGAAGCTCATGCCTTAGAGTTAATCCATCTGGGGTGGAAGGGTTCACCCACGGCTCCAAGCACTCGTCAGCTACAGCCCAGCTGGGACTGGCGTCCTCTGAGCTCTAGCTTAGGCAGCGTTTCTAGTTCCACACACGAGTCTCCACTGGCAACGGCAGCACAGACACCCTGCCTCTCTTGCCTGAAGCTAAGATGAAATAGAATTTCGGGTCGTTAACCCCAGACACTGAGAAAGCCATTCTGCTTAAGTATCTCCACTGCCCAGAAGTAGGATCGCAGGAAGCCAGCTCGATCCAGCCTGCAGCTGGACCCCTTCCCTACGCAGAGTGGAGGAGGGTGGAGGTGAAGGAGGTAAACCACTCACCCACGTCCCCACCGAGGTCTGGCTTATTGCAGCCTTGTTAATTTTTAGCTCATGGTGAGCCCTGCTGTGCTACAATGCAGACATCCAGGGACAAACAGAAACAGCGGGGAAACCTGCTGGCCTTAGCCCATCTTGTCTGTAACAACTGTCCCTTCCTTCATTTCAGTGGTGGAGACACAAAGAGGGCATCCTTGGGTCCCAGCTTAAATGTGCCCTCCAGGAAAAAGTCCCTGCTGTCACAAGTGAGGACCCTCGCCCCACGGCGCCGGGCCGGCTCCCGGCCCTCACGCCCTTTGCATTTCACCACCTGCTTCACCTCTGGACTCCAAGCTCGTGGGGGCAGGCACTTTACATCCTCCTCTCTCTTCCACTTCCCTTGCCCAACCCACTGGCTGCAGAGGTGCCACGTGACAGCCACGGTCAGGACACTTATGTCACCGTCACCACAGAACAATAAGAAAATAAGCTTGGAGTCTGGGCCAGGTCTGATCGTTCAAATCAAAAGATCCTGACAGACACTGAGGGAGGCTTAGGGAGTCACCCAGGGGCACCGGGTTTTGATTCTGGGGAAAATGTGCTCGGGGAGGGGAGGGGGAAGAGAGGCCCGGAAAGGGGGGTGGTGGGTGACCGCAGGCTGTGGTCTACGTGCTGACAGGTCGGAGGTAAGCGCCTGGGCGAAGCTCAGCAAGCTGTTAGGACTCCAGAAGTGAAGTGATGAGGTGTGAGCCAGCCGCCCAAGGCTCGTCTGCAGTACCTGGAGGCCTGCCTGGTGTTCGCAGCTACCGTGCAGCTGCGCCTGTGCAGAGTCGGGGTGGGGGGCTGGGTTTTCACTTCCCTGGAGCCAGGGACACGGAAGCCATCGTTTCACAGCAAAATCTCTTCCTGGTACAAGAGTGTATCTTTTCAGCATCTATATCAACTTTCTAGAACTGCTATGGGGAAAACCAAGACAGAATCAGATGGAAGACACACAGGCACCAAGGAGTAGGCAACTCTCTGTTACACTGACAGGTGGGGACACTGAGTTCCAAGTCACCAGCCCACCTTGGGGTTAAACAGACACGTATGTTTCAGGCAGGAGCACAAAAGGCTGAGGGGTTGTTTTAGAAGCGGTTCCACAGGCGGGTCATACGTTGCCAGCAGACTTGTTCTGGGCTGAAGGACACCACAGAGCAGGAAGGGCAGGGGCTTGGGTAAGCGAGTAGAATCAATCACAGTCTTCAGCTGAGCCAATCTGTCCGTGAAGCAAGTTAGCACAACAAGTGTGCTTTCCGGCTGAGAGAGGTGCGCCTTACAATCGCAGCTGGCAGGGCAGCTCAAGGCTGGCTCAGTCTAAGCGGGCTGGGCCGCCCTTCCTGCTCTCGAGATACTGCCAGGTTCTAAGTTTTAAAATTTCCTTTACAGAACCTTGAGGAAGCAAAGGTCTGGCTGTCATTTCTACTTCCCTTTCTTTCTTTTTTTTATTCTTCTTCTTTTTCTTTTTCTTTTCTTTTCATTCATTTTTTTGGGGGGCAATTATATTGTTTTTAGACACTTAGGTTTCAGCTAAGAGATCTGTGTCTTCCAAGCTGTTTTTCCCTTTTAGGTGACATTGTAGGAGTCAAGGAGGCTCAGGTCTCTTTCAGAAAACTCTAGAACTTTCTTTTTCTCGTACCCTCGCTTTGGGAGTTCTGCCTGGCCTGCACAGATGAAATGAAGGTGTGCAGCCTCACGCCTCTGCTAGGTGTCCTCATGAGCTCACCCCTCCTCCTCCTCCTCTTTCTCTCGGAGAGACGGAGGTGCGGGTTACATTTATTTCTAAGAGAAGCAAGGGTAGTTTCTGTAACTGCAGTGTTTGATGGGAAAGAAGAGCAGTAAGCAAAGTCCCCTCGGTGACAGGGAGCAAATGCTGTCGGAAACCACTGCTCAAGGATAAAAATAAAATGAACCAAGTACCACACATCAGGAGAGAGGTCAGTGGGCCTGGGCCATCTCAGCTGGGAACCAAAGAGTCAGCAGACAGTGGTGGAGAGCGCACTGCTCAGCCTGGCCTGTGCAGAGGTCACTGCTGCTGTGGTGACGCAGGTCAGCATCCAGCTGGCATCAGCTCTGACACCATGGTCCTTGTTGAAAGCCCAGGCTGGGCACGCTGCCTGCCCCGGAGCCCCGCCCAGCGCCCACAGGTCAGATCCTCTCACGGGCCTGCGCCCATCCTGTGCCCGGGTCCTGTCTCTCCTCTTTCTAATAAGTCACTGATGCTGCTGCCACCCTTGGACGCCCCACTCAGTTCTCCCTTTGGACTTAAGATTCTGGACAAGACCCCAGCCCAGCAGCAGTGTCCTGCGGCCAGGTTGCCGACTCAGCTGCCCAGGCTCCTGGCTTGCCCTTCCACCGTGCGGGCACCCAGGGGGAAGGTCCCACCCTTGAGGAACCGTCCCTCACCAGACACCAGGCCCATCAGTGCTGACCTTAAACTCCCTGCCCTCCAGCACTAAGCAATAAATTCTGCTGTTTATAAATTCTCTAGTCTAAGGTGGCTTGTGATGGCAGCTCAAATGGAATAAAACAGAGAGTGGGACTTATAGTTTTACTTTTTGGAGCTAATTTTGTCAAGTTTTGGGATCAATTTACCTTGCAGATTGAAATCCACGTACATTTCAGGGAAATTTTAAGCTGTACTTTGGAATAGTCAGTGCAGCCACCTGGACCTCACAGTGGAGTGCTCCTGGATTTTCCTTTTGTTCTCTGCCAAATGGTCTATTTGGAGTCTGGCAAATTATATCAGAGTGTAAAATCATTTACTTCAAATTTACTTGCAGCAAGTTGTACAAAATAGTTTCTTATAAGCTTATTTGTTTATTTTTGGTTTTTTGAGACAGGGTCTCCCTATGCAGTTCAGGCTGGTCTTGAGCTCACTTTGTAGCCCAGGCTGGCCTCCAATTCAC
>PVJX010046361.1:0-12304 GCA_004027295.1 Dolichotis patagonum | reverse complement strand
GAGGGGAAGGTATTGTTTTTGTTGTGTTTTTTTATTGTTAGAAAGACCTTTTCTAACAATGGATCAGCGGTGTCTTAGTTACTTTTTACTCATTGCTGAGACAAAATACCTGATGCCCCAAGTTGGGAAAGGAAAGGTTTATTTCTTATACTTTTTGGAGGTTTTAGTCCATAGTCAGTTGGCTCCAAGGCAGGGTGGCATGGTGGGGCCGAAGTTCGTGGCGGCTGCAAAACAGCAAGCAGAAACCGGCAACAGAGAGACACACCTTCTTCCTGTCATTACATCACATCCTGGCTCCACCCCCTAAGAGGGTGGAGCACTGACACCATCAATCCAAGCACTAGACAATGAACCAGTCACAAATGTACAATGCAAATACATGAGGCTTGGGGGCCACCAACATAAACCATCACGTTCCACCCTTGGCCCCCAGAGACTCATGTATTACCTTTATATAAAAGACATTTAGTCCATCTCCAAAAGTTGCCAAAGTCCTAACATTTTCAGCATTGCTGAGAAGTCCAAGTCCCAAGTCTCCTCCAATATCTATGGCAAACTCTTAACTGTAACCCCCTATACAAGTGAAACAAGGTTAAACATTTCTGAAATGCAAAGGCACAAAATAAACATCACCATTCCAAAAGTTACAAACGGGGGAACATAAAGTATCGGAAACAGAGCAAGTCCAACATCCAGCAGGGCAAACATTAAGTCCCAAAGTTCCACGCTCAGCATTTGAAGCAATCTGGTTGCAAGCTCCAAAAGGGTTGAGTGATTCCACCCCAAGGGCACTTCCAGGGATTTCAGCTCTCTCAGCTTTTCTCTTAAACCTTCTCTGCTCAGTTTTTGCAGCTTTCCTTGAATGATCCACGTTATTGGCTTTTTCAAACTTCTGGGGTCTTCCCTGCACCTTTGGCTTCACACTTACATCTTTACATATTGCCTCTCAGGGGCACACTGCTTGGCCTCCCAGGCCCTTTGCAATCGAGGTGGAAGCCTTCTTACCCTCAGAATTTGTGCATTTTCCTTGCACCTAAAATCAGCACCACGTGGATGCCGCCACGGTCTGCTGTCAGCTGGAGCAGTAGCCCAGCTTTTCTCTCTCTTGGCTGTAGGGGTCCAGTACTTGGATTGCTGGGCTCTGTTTACCTGATTGTGAAGAAAAGCTTTTCTATGTTTCCTCCATTCTGGAACCTCATGTGGTCTCCTGTGCCATTCTGAAGCATGGTACTCTGAAGCTTTCTCATCTGAGAAAATTCTTTCACCTTTGCAGTTTGGGGGCTGCAAAGGGTGAAGACCCGCTGCTTCCTGGGATGCCCAGTGGCCATCTTTCTTATCTCTCTGCTCCTTCTCAGCAATCCAAGTCTCGGCACTATCTTTACAATCCACAGCTTTACTGGAGTTTTCCTTCTGGCCAAACTCACAGTGTTTTAAATTATCCTGCTGGGCTCTTTGCTCTTGATCTGCAACATAGATCTGGCTAAAAGCCCCCAACAATAGCCATGCCACAGCCTCAACGTTTGACTGCCTTGACATTTCCTTTGCCAGATTAATCAGTCCATTACCCTTAATCTCAGTCTCAGGGAAAGTCTCCGCATGAGCAAAATGCAGACAAACTTTCTGCCAAGCCATAACACACATCATAGGGAGTCCAACAACCAATGCAATCCTCCTTCCCAGCAGAAACCTTACAAGCCTGGTCTTTACCATCAGGCTTTCTATCAGCCTTCTGGTTTCCTGAGCTCTGACCAGAATCTCCTCTACAGAACAACCTAAGTTGCTCCAGCTTTGTGCATCCAGGCAACATGTCCGAACCTTTTCAAACTCTGCCCACAAGCCATTTCCAAAGCCTCTTGAAAAATATGGTCAGGTATAGTTACAGCAATGACCCCATTCCTCCGTACCAAATTCTGTCTTAGTTACTTTTTACTGATCGCTGAGACAAAACACCTGATGCCCAAAGCTGGGAAAGGAAAGGTTTATTTCTTACAGTTTTTGGAGGTTTCAGCCCATACTTAGTTGGCTCCAAGGCAGGGTGGCATGGCGGGGCCGCAGTTCATGGCAGCTGCAAACAGCAAGCGGAAACCGGCAAGAGAGAAACACACCTTCTTCCTGTCATTACATCACATCCTGGCTCCACCCCCTAGGAGGGTGTAGCACTGACACCACCAATCCAAGCACTAGACAATGAACCAGTCGCAAATGTACAATGCAAATACATGAGGCCTGGGGGCCACCAACATAAACCATGACAAGGGGAAATCATGCAAGCTGGCAAAGCTCAGAGATCATTGTCAGCCCTGTATGTACCTGCAGCAGGGTTGATGAAGGCTGGGATTGTGCAAGGGCTGCTTCAGGGGGAATTTATGTGACTATTGCATGGCTAAGTTCTGGATGCATTAACAGTAATGAAGTCACTCTAGCCCCCAAAACAAAAACAAAAACAAAAACAAACAAAAACAAAAGCAAACCAAACAAAACCCCACCTTCTCTCCCTTTCAGATTACTGGTTTCCTTCTTCTAGTAAAAAAAGACATCTGCTTCTACATCTAGAAGAGGCTTGTGGCCCTGAATTATAGTGTGGTAATTCATGCTTAACTGTTTGAATCGCTGCATAGCCCTCAGCTTAGCGTCTCCTAATGCACAAGATACTAATTATTAGGCTATAATTCACACTGTGTGAGTTCTTATTGCTTATCTTCCTTGTAGGATACAGATAGTTGGGAACATATAGTGCCTGTGAATGGCTGGTATGCTCACTCTAATAACATCAGACAAGCAATTCAGCAGAACACCAAAGAGGAGAAAACTGCAAAGAGAAATAACAAAATGGCCTTGAAGAGAAAGGCATCATTTTTCACAAAGCACATTAACTAATTGACACTTGTACCAATGGCCCACAGCCCACTCACATGAAGACTTTCTCTCAGATCTGTAGTCCCTCTTGTAAAAAAAAGTCCCATGGACTAAACGTGCAGCCTTTTAAAGATTATAAAAAGCTTTGACATTTGCCTGTGAGTTCACCTACAGAGTTGATGAATCTTTTGTGATAGATTTGGGAAACCTATTATTTTCTCATAGGTTAAAGAAAAAGCTGTAGTATCTTTTGAAGCTTCAAGAACTAGAACTTGTAAAGCCATGGGAATAATATGAATTGGTAGAAAACAATAACATTCTCACAGCTGGACCATCTGGTGGGTTATTCAGGCAAAGCCGAATACATCACTAAAGGCTGCCATAAAGCACCAGCTGAAGAGAAGAGCTGGCAGCCACTTTGCATTTCCCAAAGCTTAAATTACTTTACTTACTTAAATTCCGGAAAGACAGACTTCTGTGAAATGGTCTCAGCACCTCCAAGAGTGTGATCTTTCTAAACAATTATCATGTTTGGGGAGACTGGGATAAGAATCTTATGACGGTCAACTCTGCGCATGTCTTTCTTTTAGTAAATGTCGCATGTTCCACTGTACATTTTCCTATATAAGGGACATTTTCTGTTTTTATTTACTTATTTTTTTAAAAAAAGTTCTGTCCTTAATATGGCACAGTGGATATAAGAACACTTCTGCCAGCAGATTCCCAGGATAGAAGTCCTAGATATGTGATGAGTAACTTATCCTTTCTGGTCTCGACTTTCTCTCCCTGCAGTAGTGAGGATTGAGCCCAGAGAGTTCATACTCAAATATATTCCTGTCTCATTTTTAATTTTTTTATTCTGAGACAGGGTCTCATTAAGTTGCCCAGACTGGGCATAAATTTGCAATCATCTTGCCTCAGCCTCCCTGAGTGCTGAGATATAGGCATGAACCACTACATGCTCAGTGTCCTACCATTTTTTACCATACAGAATGACTGCTTTCATTGTGGGTAATTGGTGTATGTTCATGCCACATCTCAATTATGTTTTATATACACTTTCTGCCTATCCTCCATCTCCTGGGCCTCTTCCCATTTGCAAAAGATCTATCTCCTTTTTAATAAAATGAGATCCCAGTTGTTAATGCTTTGTGATAGTTCCTATGCAATCAGAGTTTTGTTCATAAAGTTCTTGCCTGCAGTATCTTCAAGAATTCTACCTATTAGGTCTTCTGGCAGATTTAGTGTTTTCTGCTTTATTATTTAGATCTTTGATCCATTTTGGATCTTATCTTATTAAAAAACTTTTGCACAGCAAAATAAATCATTAAAAGAGTGAAGAGACAATCCATAGTGGGAAAAAACTTCTACCAGCCATGCCTCCAATAAAGGAATATTGTCTAGAATATACAATGAACTAAAGAAATTCAGATCCCCAAATTTAAAGACCCAATCCAAAAATGAAAATCTGAAGTGAATAGGCCTTTCTCAGATGAAGAATAGAAATGGAAAATAAACATGAAAAAAATGTTCAACATCACAGGTCATTCGATAGACACAATACTGAGATTCCATCTCACTCCAGATAGAATGGCTATGATCAAGAAGTCAAGCAACAACAAATGCTGGAGGGGCTGTGGGAGAAAAGGAACCCTTCTCCACTGTTGGTGGGAGTGTAGAGTGGTGCAACCACTGTGGAAATCAGTGTGGAGATTCCTTGACAAATTAAACCTAGAGGTTCCTTTTGACCCAGCTATTCCCCCTCTTGCTACAACAGCTTCTTCAAAGAATTAAAAACAATGCGCCACAGCAATGTATGCACACCATGTTTATACCAGCGGGGTTAACAGCCCAATGGCTATCAACAGATGAGCGGATAAAGAAGACATGCCTCTTTACACAATGGAGTGCTGCTCTGCCATAAAGAAAGATAAACTTGAGACATTCCCAGCAGGACTGATTCTTGGGAGGTGCTGACTTTTCTCTCCCTAGAAACCGCGTGGCTTGCACAGTTTACCAGAAATGTCGGCTGGTTGTCTTCTTGTCGGATCCTCTCTTTGTAGAATCCTTTCACTTCCTTGGTTAGGTTAATACCTATATATTTAAGTTTTCTTGGTGCTATTGTGAATGGTATTGTTTTCCCCATTTGTTTCTTGGTGAACTCATTATTGGTGTACAGAAATGCTACTGATTTTTGTATCCTGCTACTTTACAGAATTTGGTTATTTCAGAAGTCCTTGGGTGGAACTTTTTGGTTTTCTATGTAAAGGATTATGTAATCTGCAAACAATAATTTGACTTCTTTTTCTCCTATACATTTCCCTTTCATTTTTTGCTCTTGCCTCACTGCTCTGACTAATGTTTTGAGTACTATATTGAACAGAAGTGGTGATAGTAGATACCCTTTCCTTGTTCCTGATTTTAGAGGAAAAACTTCCAGCTTCTACTCATTTAAATGCTGTTGACCATTGTTTGTCATAGTGTCTTTATCAGTCATTGTTGTGTTTTGTTTAAATGTCCCCCCATAGCCTTGTGCAGCCATAGAGGTGGCTGAATCTAGCATTCGTGATTGGTTCATTGTCTATCTAGTGCTGCACCTGCCCAGGGGCGGGTATAGCAGAGGGAAGGAGGTGTGCTTTCCCCGTTTTTGCCCTTTCACTCTTGTCACTTGCAGCTGCCATGAACAGCTGCCCCTCAGGTGGGCCAGCCTGCCTTGGAACCGGCTGAGTATGACCTGAAACCTCCAAAAAACTGTAAGCTAAATAAACCTTCCCTTTCTTTATTTTGGGTGTCAGGTGTTTTGTCTTAGCAATGAGAGAAAAGTAACCAAGACAGTCATCTTCCTAATTTTAAATGGAAATGATGAGAATTGTTGAGAGGAGGTCACTGTGTTCTCTCTTGCATGGTGACCCACCCCCACACTGGAGGGTATGCTTCTTTTCCTACTTTAACTTAGCTCAAACTTGCTCTGAAGAGCCTATTTCTTCTTCTTTTTATTTTTTAGACAGGATCTAGTTATGCAGTTCAGCCTGGCCATCGCTCACTCTGTAGCCCAGGCTGGTCTCGAACTTACAATGATCCACCTGCCTCAGGCTCCCAAGCGCTGGGATTACAGGAGTGCACCACCACACCCGGCCAGAAGAGCCTGTTTCTTTTCCTACCTTAAATAAAACTTCACAACCATCTGCACTTGTCTTCACCAGTTCTTTTCTCAGAACAGAAAGACCTTAGAAACCACCTCCAGAAGGAGACCCCTGCACCCTAAAACCCAGTAACACATCTGTCTTAGCCAGCCAGAAACAGCAGGGCACAAGATGAGCCACGGGAAACCTCATGACACGTGTTGGGCAGATTCCACCAATCTTACCACTAGGCAGTACAAAGTAAGAAATGGCCCAAAATTATTCACTCTGTGCACAAGTGATTTCCCATACCTCTGTGTGCAGGCAGAGCATCAGTGACCAGCTCCTCCAAGACCCTGAAGAGGAATAGTTCATGGACTGAAGTAGCTTTGTCCAAGAAGGACATCAAACAGTTTTTCTTCAACCCAGACAGTGAGCTAAACAGCCATGGTAGTCAGAGAGCACATAATCCCTAGTAGGTAGGGCCAACAGCCCCTTGCAGCAGAAAGTAGCTCCCTCACCATCCCATAATCACAGGGTATGTGTCTTGTGGGGGGAATAAAACAGACTGGGGAGTGGCAAAGCTGATTGAGGAAGCAGGCATGACCTGTTAATTACAAAATCCCAAGACACATCGGCAGAACATTTCCCAAAGCCCTGCACATGGACTTCTCATGAGAGCTCCAGCAGGTTTTTGATAGGATTGCTTGGACTTGACGTCACCCTGAGGAGTAGGTGACACAAAAAGGACAGTCCACATGGAGATTTTGCCGCTGCGTTCTCTTGCACGGTGGCCCACACTCATGGTGTAGGGTGTACTTCTTTTCCTCTTTTTACTTGACCCAAACTTATTCTGCAGAGCCTTTTTTTTTTCTGTCTTTGATAAAACTTTGCTACCATTTAAAAGAAATTGTTGCGGGAAGTAAATACATTAGGAGCTTAGGACAGTGCCTGTCACATACTAAACACGATACACATATTCTTCATCATAATAATAACTGTTACTTCTATTGCTAAGTGGAATTTGAGTTACTATCACCGTTTTCCTTGATGACTAGGAGGGTATGAAGACTCACACATTGAAAAATTCTCAGTAGTAGTTACCTAAAAAGGCCATGTTATGTGAACAACAATATATATGATCAACAAGGCCATATGTATGAACAACAATAATACCAGCCACTCAGTTATGCTGGTACTGTTCTAGTCAACAGGTATTTGAGAGGCTTTGGGTAAATGAGATACTGGGGATGCAGCTTGGACTGAAGAACTCAATTCCTGTCCATGAGGCAGATATTATTAGAGTTCTTCTGCCAGTGCAGAAATTGAATCTCTAGGTATATAACTCTCTTATTGCCAATCTGTTGCTAAGTGAAAGCTTTCTGAAGAGAGTTTAACTCCAAAGCTGAGATTATTCTCATTTCATTTATCTGCGCTAATATAAATTCTTTGAGAGTCAATAATAGAAGCCAAAATTGGGGAAATTTGAAGATTAGAAAGAATAATATTGGGTTTTGACAAGTTATAGTAAAATGACAAAAACAAAACAAGACCATGAGTCATAAAAAAAAGTTGTGGTAGTAGAAAAAGTGCTTCTTTAGAGAAGAATGCTAATTACATGTAGAAAGGAAGACGGAATTAAAAGGTTGCCATTTTGGGCCGAGGATGTAACTCAATGGTAAAGACCTGGCCTAGCATGCCTGTGGCCATAAGTTTGATAACCAGTGCTGAAAAAAACAAAGAATGAATGAATGAATGAATGAAAGGAAAATCACCATTTTGCAACTCCTAATTCAATAATTAAGATAGGTAATAAAAGGCCAGATATGGTGGCACATGCCCATAATCTGAGCACTAGGAAGGCTGCGGCAGGAGTATCACTGTAAGTTTAAGGTCAACCAGGGCTACATAGTGAGTTGAAGAAATAAATCCTAAAGTCAGTAGGAAAACAATTATTAGAGACCTTGTTATTCATACTGTCTCACAGGGCTACCCCACAGATTATTAGTAATGAAGGAAAAAGTTACCTTTTTATGAATAAAATTTAACATCTCCTGTGACAAGACAAGCTAGCTCTGTGTGAGGCAATCAGGGTCGCAAAGTTTGTCCATGTCACACTCTTGAAATATTTTCTCTCTGATCATCAGGAAACAGCAAGACTAATTTGTCTAAAGGACATTCTACACAACAATTGGCCTGAGCACTTTAAAAAACAGGGTCACAAAAACAGAAAAACAGAGAGCGTGCTCTGTGTTAAACTCAAGGAGAAACCAAAGGCAGTGCTGAAACCTACATTGGATGGGAGTGGGGATCAGAAATTTTTAAAAAATTTAGTCTTAAGAGACACTTTTGTGTCAAAATAGGAAAATTTGAAGATGGATTATATATGAGATGATATCAAATTAATACTAGATTTCTCTGTTGTGATGATGTTTTTGTGGGATTATAAGGGAAACTATCTTATTCTTAAGACATGCATTTCAAAGTATGTAAGAGCAATGTGTCATCGTGCCATTATGCCTGTGATGCAGTTTCAAATTCTACAGCTCAACTCCGTGTGTGTGTGTGTGTGTGTGTGTGTGTAAGCATTAAGTAAACCAATGTGGCAAAATATTAACAATGTAGGAAAGGCGATATGCAGTTGTTTTTTGGTACAATTCTTTGAACTTTCTGTATATTTGAAACTTTGCAAAATTAAAAGTTGGGAGAAAAAGATGTCCACACTACGGTTCCTTGGAGACTAAAGCCCAGCGATGTGATGTCAAGCACAAAGCTAAGCAAGGATGAAATTCCTTCACTTCTAGGAGAAGGTGCCCACCCTGTAACTCCCAGATTTGTAGGTGGTTGCACATACCGATGCACAGAATTTAGTTAGTGTTTCCAAAACCAAATTTCTGAGAGAGTAAATCTTATTCATCTAACTCTGGCTCCAAGTTAAATTAGCTCTGAGCAAATCACCATTAACTGAGGGACTTCGAATCTTCCAGCTGCACACATGTGCAGGGGTGCCTATCCCTGCAAATGGGGGGGGGGTGCGTTGCAGCTACCTGCTAGCCATACTCCCCAGGAGGGTCTATCACAGAGGGAGGATTCTGTGATTAATGCCAAGGATATCTGCGAGTGTGCCAGGGAAACCAGGTGTAAGGAGTGGCTCTCAGATAGGGAAAGCCTCCTTTTGGGCATTACCCTCTAAAGCAGTAGTCACCACAAAACCACAGCGTCCACATCAGACACATGCGTATTTACCCATTAATAAATTGCACATCTGTTTTACTGCTTTTCACACAAAGGTATGCAGGAGATAAGAGTAAATAGGAATAGATGTTAATATATTTTCTTCCTTTGTTCTAAGGTATTATGAATTTCATTTGGCAAATACTTCAGTGATTTTTTTTTTCTTTTCTTTCTTTTTTTGGGGGGTGGTTCTGGGGATCGAACTCATGACCTCACATTTGCCAGGCAGGCACTTACACCGCTGAGCTAAATCCCTGGTCCCAACTTCAGTGATTTCTATTTATCATTGAAACTTGCTTGTGGGCATCTGCACATATATTCTTTATTAATAATGGAGGCAGCTTTAATTTGACAAAATGAAAAAAGTAAGTCCTTAAATTCACAACATACTTTAGAATGAATTATATAGTTTATTTATTTTTGACACCAGGAATTGAAGTCAGGACCTTGCACTTGCCAGGCAGGCACTTGTACTGCTGAGCTATATCCACAGCCCCTATAGTTCTTTTATAAATAATATTTATTCTCCCAACAACCTCTTAAGCTAATCAATGCCTGTACCTGTCCTCAAAAATAAGTAAGAACTTTAGCTTTCTTTTCTGCTAGCTTCTACTTCTCTGCCCACCCTCTGGTCCCTTTTATTGTACACTATAATTTTTGTTGTTAACTTATGAATGTATTAGTCATTGTTTAGTGAACTTCAGCCTTTTTGACCATGTACTCATATTAGTTTAACTGAACATACAAATACATATGCTTAATTTAAAATTACACAGCATCTATTATGCTAATAAATCATACATATTATAAAAGTTTCACTAAGAATTTTTTAGGAAGGAGACTAAAATAAATATAATTAGACATATTAATAGCTTCCTGTAGTGTACTACCTGAATTAGTCAGAGTTCTCCAGAGAAAAAGAACAAATAAGTCTATATTTGCACATAGATAGAATATCTATATCTATATCTATATCATCTGTATCAATATCTATGTCTATAGCTATAAGAAGCTGAGGGAGATTTTAAGGAAAGGAATTGGCTAACATGGCTGTAGAGACTGGCAACTCTAAAATATGCAGGAGAAGCTAGGATAGAGACAGCAGGAAGAGTGCATACCACAGTTCAAGTCTACTTTGGTGGCAGAATTGCCTCTTCCTTGAGGCCCACCCATGCTTGGGAGGTAATCTACTTTACTTAAAGTCTACTGATTTAAAGGTTAGTCTCATCCAGAAAATATTTCACAGAAAAATACAAATGTATTGATCAAATATCTGGATACTGCCCATTTGCCAAGTCAGTATACAACCTGAGTCGCACACCACCACAGGCTCTTAGATTACCTGGGTCTTCTTTCCTCACAATCTGGGGTCCATATGCTGCCAAATGATGCTTACCACATTGTCAATAAGATTTCTTCTTACATTTTTACACTTTCTCCTGGATTTATTTCTCTTTTCATTGCACTGCTTGTCTTGTGGGCACTTTTAGGTCCTTATGGGTTAAATTTTTTGATTATGCTTTTATTGTATTTTCACACTCAGACAAGTTCTTACCTGAATGTAAAACCTTAGTTTCAGTAAGTGTTGCTCTCCACCGACACTTTGAAAAGCATCATTATCCTCTACCACTGGTATCAACGTGATTCTGTTCCCTGTGAAAATATTTGCTTTTCTTATTGGAAGTCCTTTAGAAACTTCTTTTTGTCATTGATATTCTCAAATTTCATCATCAAGAATTTCATTGTACTTATTCTTGTGCTTTATGTGAGTTCTAATCTTTGTGAGTCCTTTAAACTTGAGATCTTATATCTTTCTTTTATCCTTGGTTATTATTTCTTCAAATATCTCCTGCACTGCTTTCTCTACTTCAATCTACCTTTATCTCCTGAGACTTCTGTTCTGTAGATTTTGACTTTTTTACGGCTTTCCTCCATATCTTTTAACTATATCTTCTGTGCTTTTTCTCCTTAGTCTTTTCTGATACTTCTCCATAAAATTCTTTAACCTGAAACTTTGGTCCTCCAACTTGTTTCTTATTCTATATATTCTATTTAACATAGTGACTAAATTTGGCAAAGATATCTATGTAGCCCTCATCTTCAATTGGTTTTATTTCAGACTGCTTTTCCTGTTTCATATTTATAATTTTCTCTTATCTGTTTGAGAATTTTCTTTGTATGTTTAAAAATTTTGTTCTACCTGCTCGATTAATTCTGCTTTCTCCTATAAAAACAGTTTAATTCTTACAGTGCTTGTACTCCTCACAGATATTAATTTTTCCTCCCAGGAATTCACATTCTTGGCTGGTACAGTGGTACTTCAGTTCATGAAATTATTTGTTCCATGATTCTGGTCATGAACTGAATTGGTTGTGAATCAAATCAAAATTTCCCATAATGTTCAATGTAAATAAGGTTAATCCATTCTGAACTGTATGTATTTTTCAAAGCACAAAAATATGAAGTAAAGTGCAGTACAGTACAATATGAAGAAAGAGAATACTAGCCCTGCTTGAGGGATCTTCTGGCATGGATCACAGGAAGGTGGATGGGGAAGAGATTTTCTCTGTTTTTTTTTTGTTTGTTTTTTTAGACAAGGTCTCACTATGTAGTTCAGGCTGGCCTTGGACTCACTGTATAGCCCAACCTGGCCTCAAATTCACAGCAATACTTCTAGTACAGCCTCCCGAGGAATTATAGGTGGAATTATAGGTATGCACCACCACTCTTAGCTTGGGAGGAGGTTATTGTTTGGAGGGAGAGTTCCCCCTCCATAAGGAAGTTGGGGAGATCTCCTTCAGGGGTTTCCTCTCATTATCTCTTAGCTGCAGGGTCAATTTTGACGCACACAAAAAATCTGTCACTTGCTTGTTTCTGTGCTGCATAATCCTTCGGAAATGAGAGACCACATTATTGTTCATCAGATTCAACACTCTGTTCATTACAGTAACGTTGGGGTGGTACTTCTCAAAGAAATCCTGGCACTCATTCCATTTTCTGCATCTCTGCCAACCTCCTCCCTTTGTTCTCTTCCTCAGTGGATGCTCCACAACAAGCGGCTTCTGCTGCCCACTCGGGGGTTCAGCAAGTTC
>PVJX010046360.1:0-12324 GCA_004027295.1 Dolichotis patagonum | reverse complement strand
CCATCCATTTTGAAGGACAGTTTTGCAGGGTATGTCAGTCTGGGTTGGAAGTGGTTTTCCTTTAGGATCTAAAATACTTCACTCCATGCTCTTCTTGATTTCATTGTTTGTGTTGAGAAGTCTGCCGTGATTCTGATAGGTTTTCCTTTATAGGTGATCTCTCTTTTCTCTCTAACAGTTTTTAGTATTCTATTCTTATATTGGGTTTCTGGGATGGTGATTATTATGTGTCTAGGTGTAGTTTTATTGTATTTATGGCTGTTTTTAGTTCTATATGCTTCACTTATCCAGATGTCTGTTTCTCTTCTCATGTTTGGGAAGTTTTCAGCTATTACTTCTGTAAATATCCTCTTGATATCATTTGGGATGCCCGCTTCTTTTTCATTTATCCCTATTAATCTTATGTTATTTTTCTTTGCATCATCTTTCAGGTGTTGAATTGTTATTTCCTGATTCTTTGTTATTTTTAAAATATCTTGTCTTTCCTGCTCACTGGCTGCAATCTTATCTTTGAGGTCTGAAATTCTATCTTCACTTTCATTGAGGGAGTTTTTACAGCTTTCAATAGAATTTTTGATTTCCTGTATATCTCTTTGAATCTGATTTATGCATTCTGTTTGTTTCTTATATTGTTCATTCAGGGATTCTATCTGTTTGCTTTGTTCCTCTAATTTTTTAGCTGTGTGTTTGCTAGATGCGTTCACTATTTCTTTCACTATTTTTATCAATTCTCCTTTGACCTGGGCAAGTATTTCTCATTTGAATTTCTCCATAGCTTTCCCTATTTGCATATTTATTTCATTTGATATCAGTTCAGACATTTCAGGTGTATGGCTTCTTTTTTCTTCTATGTACACGGCTTCTATGCTTTCTTGAGGAGGGCTAGAGCTTTAAGCCTGCCTTTTGGTCTTTCCTTTTGTCATTTTTCTATATTTCCTTGCTTTGAGCGGTGTTCCAATGCTTTCTCTGCATGTGTGGCAAATTACCTCTTGCACCCTCAGTTCCTGGAGGGGCAGTGGCTCCTCCACAGGCTCTTGGATTCCTCACAGGGTCCTAACTCCCCTCTGTGGGCTCCTGGCTCCCTAAGTTGTAAGGCAGATGCTGGGCATGGTCAATCTGGAGCCTGTGGAATCTCAGGCAGGCCAAGCCACTGTACTTTGTCCCAGGGAGGTCTCCAGGAGGTTCCCTGTGAGTGAAGGGTGGGCCTACACGTCCCAAAGAGTCAGGCCAAAATGCTGGTTTCTGCAAAGTTCCCAGTCCCAAACAGACCTGGCCAAGATGCCAGTCTCCGCCAAGTTCCCAATCCAAACAGCCCAGGCCTCTCTGCGGGTCCGGGAGGTTCCCAGTCCCAAAGAGTCAGGCCGCGATGCCGGTCTCTGAGAGATTTCCTGCAGGTGAAGGGTGGGGCTATGGGCCCAAAGAGACCTGGCCAAGATGCTGGTCTCCGGGAAGTTCCCTGCGGATGAAGGGCGGGCCTACCAGTCCCAAACAGTCGGGCCGAGATGCCGGTCTCCGCAGAGTTTCAATCCAAACCAGTATCATTACTTTTAATGTGTTATAAATTATGTTAATTAAGTTCATTGACATGTGAATTAATATGTTAATTGCTAGTCTATAGAAATAAAACTGATTTTTCTATGTTGACCTCGTAACTACAAACTTATTGAATTTAATGACTGTAGGAAACTTTTTTGTAGATTGCTCAAGACTTTGAATGTAGATAGCATCTGCAAGTAGGAATAGTTTTACCTTTGTCTAATCTGCTTTGAGTTTATTTTGCTATTATTTTTATATTTCCTTCAGACAGAAAATCAAAATATTTATTTGAAATCTTGCCTCATTTTAATGTAACCACTTAAGTTTATCTGTTATCTACCTACCTACCTATCTGATATATACAAATATAGAAGATATACTAAATTGCTTGTAACCCACAAATTGTAATATTTATATTTTCTATTATCATCATCATTTCATTCTATATATTTATTTTAAATATGCCTTTAAGCTAGGCATGGCAGTACATACTCATAATCTAACTACATGGGAATCTATTGTAGAAAGTTTGCAAGTACAAGGCCAGCCTGCACAACTAAGTGAAAAATTGTTTCAAAAAATAAAAATTGATATGGATGTAGTTCACATGCAAAACACTTGGCTAGCATAGACAAAGCCTTAGGTTCAATGTCCAGTATCAAAAAATAAAAAAAAAATTAGAAAGAACCTGTGAAATTTTCTTTTGGAACCATGGATTATTTAAAAGCCCTTCAGTCGTCAAGTGATTGGATATTTCCTATTTTTATTTCTGTTATGAGATCTGGTTTGTTGTCCTTGTAGTTAGCACAATCTACATGATTTAAATGCCATTAACTATTAAATTTGTCACAAAGACCTGTGAACTTTGAAAGGAATGTGTATTCTGCTATTACATGGTAATGTTATCCATAAATGTCATTTAGATTCTGTTGATTGATGGTTTTATTAAGGTCTATATCCTTGCTGATTTTCTGTATAGTTATTCCATCAATTGCTGAGAGATGATGAAGTTTCCAGGTATGATGATGAATTTATCAATTTCTTCTTAGTATCTCATCAGTTTTTGTTTCAGTATTTTAGTGTCTTCTTGTTAGATGTATCCTTATTAATGATTCCTGTCTTTATGGTGAACTCAACTTTATTATTATGTAATATAGCTCTTTGGTTTTGCCTCTGCTTTCTTTTGATTAAAGTTTTCATGGGATCTATTTCCTATCCTTTTACTTCCAGCCCACACAAACATTATTGTTTAACAAAATTTCTTCTAGACAGTGTGCAGCTGGATGATGATTACTTTGTACCCTGCCAAATTTCTATTTTAGCTGGTATGTTTTATAAATTTAAATGCTGAACATTTTAATTATGCTGTTTGTCTGATTATTAGTAGTTTACTGTTTAAGTCTGGTGTTTTACTTTTCTTTTTGCGCTCTGTGTGTGAGTGCATCAATCTTCTTTTCCTGATTTCCTGTGGGTTACTTGTAATTTTTCAAAATTTCCTTTTGATTTATCTATAGTGCCACTTTTTGAATGCATTGCATGGATCTTTTAGTAGTCATTCTAGGTATTATGTTACATATACACAACTTATCAGCCTACTAGTCTACCATTTTGCATCTTCATGAAGCCTCTGTTTAAGTGTCTTACCTTTTCCCATTTATAATTGTCTTTAATATTTCAATTACCTACATTTAAATGATATCAGATATTTCTCATGTTTTTGCATCTATTTTCAAACAAAGGTAGAAAACTCAGAGAATATTGTATTTATATTTGCTTACTGTTTTCTTTTTCCTTCCTAATATTCCAATGGTCTTTCTTTTCTTTTTTTGTTTTACATTTAGATAATGCTATTTATCCATTGGTTTAGGACAGATTTTTTGAACTAATACTCAATTTTCCCTTATCTTAGAAAATCTTCCTCTCATTAACATTTCTGAGGGTGTTTTCTCTATATATGAAATTCTAAGCTGACATTTTTTTTCCTTTCAGTCCTTGAAAAATATTGTGCCACTTCCTTCTAGTCTCCACGGTTTCTGATGAGAAATATGTTTTCATTTGAACTTCTGTTTCAGTTTAGGCAATATGTCATTTTTCTGTAGCTGATTTCAGTAATATTTCATTGTATTTCAATTATAGAAGCTTCATCATGATGTGCATTAACATGGATTTCTTTGGGTTTATTGTGTTTGAGATTTGTTCACAATATTAAATCTAAAAAGTTTATAATTTTCATGAAATTGGAAAATTTTCTGTCATTATTCCTTTGGATATTTGTTCACATCCATTTTTATCCTTTTCTGAAAGACCAACAATACAAATATTATACCTTTAATACTGTTCACGATTTCTTGAAGCTCTGCTAATTTTCATCAGTTTATTTTCTGTTAAGATTGAGTGGTAATTTCTAATGTTCTAACTTACATTTAATTATTTCACTACTTTTACCTTAATCCTTTTTTTATTCCTTTTTACAATTTAAAATTCTGATTCTTCATTATATCTCCTACTTATTGCTAAGGCTTTCTTTATTCTCATTTGTTTCAAGCAATATATATATATATATATATATATATATATATAGTTATATATATAGTTATATATATAGTTATATATATAGTTATATATATAGTTATATAGATATATATAGATATATATAGATATAGATATAGATATATAGTTATGTAGTACCGGAGATCAAACTCATGAACTTGTACTTGCCAGGCAAGCACTGTGCCACTGAGCTATATCCCCTGCCTGTATTTTATGATTGCTAATTGGGAAAATTATGATAGCTGCTTTCAAATCCTTTTCAAATCATTTCAATATCTGTTTCTTCTTTCTGCTGGCATTTCATCTACAGGTGTTTCATTCAAATTGAGATTTTCCTGGTTCTTTGTATGCTGAATAATTTTCAGTTCTGGCTCAGGCATTCAGTGGCTTTATATGGCTTTGGGTCTTGCTTTCGCCTATTTTAGCAGGCTTCCAATGACACCTCATGGTAAGAGAAATGGAGTGAAACCTCAATATGGCCAGATAGATGTGGAAGACCAGACTCCCCATTTAACCTTGATGTATACACACACATGCAAGCATGCGTGCTCACACACTCACACAAACACACACACACACACACACACACACACACACACACACACACACAGATCCTTACTGCTGACAAGTGTGGAACTCTACTCCACGCTCCCCAAGTAGTTTTTACTGATGTACAACAGGTGGAAGTGTGAAGAGAAGTGTGTCATTATCTCTGGGAGTGCTTGAAATCGAGGTTCTTTGTTTAGTTTCCTAGGATACTATCCAGTGGGAAGAAGGGATACCTCATTGCCATTGCCTATGTATACGGATCGAAATCTAGGCTCCCTACTTGGCCCCTCTAATGGGATCCCTATTCCCATTAGAGGGGCCCTATTCCCATTAGAGGGGCCAAGTAGGGAGCCTAGATTTCTCCAAGTAGAGGAGCATGCTATGTTGGGTTTTTTTGTCTGTTTGTTTGTTTCATTGAGTTGTGAGTAATGAAGTTAATGTCAAAATGGTTACTTTCTTGCTAGTGTACTCCTTTCATGGACTTTTGGCATAAAAAGCAAGGTTTTGGGAAGACAATCTAATTATTTTTGGATATGCATGTGTATACTTCTGGCTTGCAAGCTTTTCCAGCACACAGTATGGGATACATGAAAAGCAAAAAGCAAAAATCCAGGTAACTCACCACTTTGTCATTCCTGAAGTCTAAAGTCCTACAATTCATAGCTAGCCTGTTTCCTTTCCTCCAGATATCTATATATATCTATCTAGATATATAGATATTCAGATATATAGGTATATATAGACATATATACAGATATTATAAATATATACATATATATATACACATATAGAGAGACAGAGAGAGAGAGAGAGAGAGAGAGAGAGAGAGAGAGATTCAGAGATTTTAGGAATATTTAGCAACCAGAATAGGTAGAAAGGAGAAATGTATGTGTATGCCACCTTGTCAAAATTGTAAGTCATTTCTTCTGATATTTTAAGTGGTGCTATTAGAAAATTTACAATTGCATCTGTGACTCAGGTCATATTTCCATTAGACACATCCCTGTGTTTCTATTGAACAGATCTTCGCTTTATCATTTGCAAATGAGAAAGCTGGAAAGAAAAGGTGCTATCCAAGTCAAACCTTTATACTTCTAAAATCCCATGATTTTAAGGATATTTGTTTGGCTTCTTTATAAAATGTAATGATAATACTATTGATTTTTTAACTTATATACAAGTTACCTATGTAGTTACCAGAAATAAAATAGTCCTGGAAAGCCTACCAAATGCTTCCAGATATGGGCAAGGAATAATCGAAGGTAATTATTATTCTTAAAATAAATGCCAACATGTTAAATTTTTCATAGGAAGTAGTTGGTAAGCAAGGATTTCTCCCAAAGGAGCTTACTGGAGATGCTAAACAGCTTATACTATTTTTTTACACTGAAAAGAGAATTAATTGCATCAAATAGCCTCACTTCTTCATATACCTAAATAATGCATACCCCTACTCTATGGAGGATAAGCCCAATTTGATAGAGATAGATTTAATGCATAGCTAAAAATAGCACTGTAATCTCCTTGAGAGAACTCTCAGCAGTCCCTCCCTCCTTTTCAACAGACTTTCCTTTTCTGAAACTGCTAATGAATGGTTCCTGTATCCTTGTAATTCTCTTCTCATCCTACATCCTCCCACATATTTTGAAAGATTATTAAAGTTCATTTTCCTCCAATTTCATGATAAGTAACTTTCCTGAAAGCCATTGGATAGTTAGCAGAACAATTCCAATCATCTGCCTATGAAATCGCAGTTTCTTAGAAGTCTTGTTAAAAAATTAAGACAGTGCTTTTGAGATTTATGTATAAAATATAAATTTCTCACACCATTACTGCAAGTTTCTCCAGAGGTCAATTGTCTCTCATCCCAGTTGCTTTCCTTGCAATGTATGTATATCCATTATGCCATTAAAAAGGAACTTTAGCAAGGTCATTGATGATTTTCTTATCTTAAATTCAGTAGTTTACTTGCATCCTGTCCTTTTGTTTTACAATGTTTACCAAGTCTCTTTAACAAGTTCTCTAGCTTTATTTCCTATCAGGCCCAGTTCTCTTCTGATTTTCTTCAACTTTTTTTGTTTCTTTACCTGTTTTCCTGTCCTCTTATTACTCAATCATATGAATTATTTAGTACTTCAAGATGTTTTTAAATCTGTCTTTGATTTTCCTTTGTTTCTTTTCTCATCTGAATTATAGTTCCAAATCACCATCCTCATTTGGCATTTCCACATAAAATGTCCAGAATATATAACACGGACACAACTGAAGCCAAACTCCTTTTCTTGATCTGTAAATGACTTCTCCTTTAAACACTCTATTGAATGGCTTCAAGATTCTGTTTTTCAACGCCAGAGATTGATCCATCTTTGATGAAGCATTTCTTTCATTCCATTTTCTGAATCAGGCACCAAATCAAATATGTTTTCCTCTAAAATCTGGAGTATGATAGAAAAAAGGGGCCTTGGATCATTTTTTTAAAAGTTAGACCCATTTTTAAATTTAGCTATATCATTTACCCTAAATTTTCCTGAACTTGATATATTATTTAAAATTTCACATGAAGAGGAGGAAATGTTGTGGTGTTTTACTGATTACATGAGGTAATACATTTTACATGTTTGGCATATGTAGTAGCATTCAAAATATTACTTGCTTTTTGGATCCAGTCTTTTTCTGTTTCTTTTTCTGAATTTCCACTGGAAAGCACCCATCCCCATTTTACCCCACTTCCTTGCATTCCCCTTCTCCACATGGGTGTATTTCCCTAATCAATGTCACATGACTTCTTCATCCTAAATATGCTAATTTTTACCACAGTAATGTGAAACTTCTTTCTGTAGTTTTGCTGAAAATTCCCTTTTCCCTTTTCTATTGTCCTTAACCTGAATCTTCTGTCCTAGTTCTCCAGATTGCCTTGATCTCTTTCCCAAGGTCACATTGATTTCCTTTCCCCAAATTTTTTTATCCTTCTATCTTTAATTTCATATCTCTGGAGGAACAGATCAGAACTAGTTTCCTTTATTGCTCTTTTTGTTGACTCTGTAGCATCTTGGTCCTCCTTCTAGCCCATGCTGTCTGAAACCATGATTGACACCTAATAGAATTTTGACTTCTGTTTGTTTGAATTATCTTAATTTCAATCTACTATAACAGAATACCAGAGACTGGGATAGTTTATAAAAAAAAATAGAAATGTCCTTCTTGTGGCCCTAGAGGCTGGGGAGTTGAAGTTCAAGATGCCACCTGACTCAGGGCCTGATGAGGGTCTACTTCCTTGCTCACAGGCTTTACACTGTAAACCTACAAGGCAGAAAGGGTGAGGGATCTCTTTTGGGCCTCTTTTATATGATCAAAGTAATTGCATTCATCATCTCTCCTCCTTCATGACCTAATCACCTCTCCACATCCTAACAACATCACATCAGGGATTAGGATTCAGACCATACTAATATTCTAGAACAATGCTTACAAGTAGGTACGTTTCACATTCCAGTAACATTTTAAACCTTAATCTCGCTATTGGCTTTAGTTTCATATTCTTTCTTGTCCCAGGAAAGAATTTTTTAAAATGTCTTGTGACCCTTGTTTCATTTTAAAATGATATTTTACAAAAGACAGAAAGGTATAATGTTAGAATAAAAAGGTTCAAATTGCATAAGTTTAGATTTATGGAAAAAAATTGCTTTGGTTTTTGAGACAGGAACTTTGTTTTGTAGTCCAGGCTGGCCTTGATCTTGTAGCAGTTCTTTTGCCTTAAGCTCTAAAGAGCTGATATTAAAAGAATGTGTCACCACAACCAGCTTCAAATAGTTTCATTATTATGTTTTTTTTTTCTTTTCATTTTAATTTGAACCAGAGAAAACATTCAGGGAAATTTTTGGACATTTACAAACCTCCATAATTGTTTCTTTCTACAACCACTATTCTTGTAATACGGGTGTTTGACATTTGGCATATTCCTACTGTAAAAGTAAGCATTGTAGCTTTTGGTGTGCTTCTGTGTGTGCATGCACACAGTAGGTATAAGCACATCATTTTAAAGTTACAAAATCCACGGCATAAGAAGATTGCAACCCACTCCAGGATTCACAGTAAATAAGAGATTGGAACTTGGTTATTTTGTGTCTAATGTTTTTATGCTACTCCATATTTCAGACTCTACAGATATCTGTATCAAGGTACTGTACACACAAAATCATAGCAATACGTGCCATTTTGAAGGTAGCTTTCACCACAATACCTAATATTGCTTGAAAATAATAATGATTTCCTGCAAGAAACTCAACCTCTCCTTTTTTTGCTTTCCCGTGCCCTATAAGAACTTCTTAGCCAGCTGTTTCACAATTTCACATTTTTGTGTCTTGCTTTTTCAGGAGTACGTCAATAAGGTACCAATCCACAAATGAAAGGTATATATCTAATGGCAATATTTCAGGCATAAAGTATGTAGAGATATTTGGAGCAAAGAAGGCATACTCATAGCCCTTAGTTTAGATGACAACCCCTTTCTTGAATTATAAGGTTAATCACAGATGGAAACGAATGTCCCTGAAAGGACAATGCCTCTGAGTACCTGACAATACTTAGAAAAACCTTCCTTCCATCAGTTCTGGGCTATCTCAGTAATTCATCACAATGAGTTTAACGTGTTCTGTTCTGCACTCAAATTTTACAACTATCTTCCTCTCCAAAATACAACCTTCCCTCATGTCACTGTCATGACTTCTTCTATTCTTCCATATTACCCACGTGAAAGAACATGAGGGAAGGTAAATCACTTCATAGTAGAAGAGTAAGAGCCCTTATCCAAGAAATAGTTTTGTATTTACACTCTTAGTGATATTCTGAATATCCTTGTTCAAGTCTACAAAAAGTTTTAGAAACCAATTTTATTTTCTCTACAATGAAGAAGACAAGATGATCTCTGGGCTGTCCAATGCCTCCAGAATTTTGCAATAATATGTATTATTAAAAGTAAAGATGAAGGTATAAACACAGAGAAACATGACAAATCCTTCACTAAATAAAAGCCATATTTGAATGAGCAAATTTCCTTTTTATAAAATCTAATGAATTAGAAGATAGTGAATAAATATCACAACTCCTAGTATCATTCATTGAAAATTGTGGATGAGCTGCAATGTGATTTACTCAGAATATATCTGCTTAAATAACCAAATGAAAAAGAATCATTAAATAATCCATGTTTATCCAGAGCAGGATTTCTCAAACTGTATTACAAAAAATATTATTCTTAGGTGTAGAAAACGTTAATAATTCCATATAAGTAAGTTTCTTCAAAGTTTTTCTGGACTTAGTAATTCACTTCCAAAAAATCCAAATGTGGAATGGAGGAAATCATTTTACAGTGGAGAAAATTTGGATAACACCATTTAACCAAACAATCAAAGTTAATGAGGAGTCATGTTGACATTAGGTAAACATATCCTTAATAAGATATGACTAAGAAAGTTACATCACCTCTGTGATTTTTCCCCAGAATCTCTATAACTTATGTCTAATCATGAGACATTAAATCAGGTATAACAAATTTGAGTGACCTTCTAAAAAATACTTGATCATTATTCCTGAAAATTGGCAAACTAATGAAAACCAATAAGGACTGAGAATGTCTTATAAACCACACTTGACAATGAAAGGCAGTATGGATCTTTCACTAGATTCTGAAACAGAAAAAAAAAGAAACATTAAATCTGATGGAATATAGAATATGTAAAACTCTTAAAAGACATTGGTGTAGGCAAAGACTTTATGAACAAAACCCCAATTGCACAGGAACTATCACGAAGAATCAACAACTGGGATCTCATCTTATTAAAAAGCTTATGCACAGCAAGAGAAACCACTAACAAAGTAAATAGTCAACCCACAGATGTTTGCCAGCTGCTCCTCAGACAAAGGATTACTATAGAGAGCATATAAAGAACTCAAAAAATCAGACCTCTCAAATTTAAAGATTCAATCCAAAAATGGGCATCTCAGATGAATATGCACTTCACAGATGAAGAAATACAAATAGCAAATAAATATATGAAAAATTTTTCAACATCACTGTTCATTCAAGAGATGCAAATTAAAACAAAACTGAGATTTCACCTCACTCCAGAAAGAATGGCTATTATCAAGAAATCAAGTAATAATAAATACTGGAGTGGCTGTCAGGGAAAAAGGACCCTTCTCCACTGTTGGTGGCAGTGTAGACTGATATAATCACTCTGTATATCAGCGTGGAGATTCCTCAGAAAACTAGGATTGGAGGTGCCATTTGACCCAGGTATTCTCCTTCTGGGTATTCTCAGGTATTCTCACAGAAGAATTAAAAGCATCACACAACAATGATATATGTGCACCCATATTTATAATAATATAATTTGTAATAGCTAGATCTTGGAAACAAGATAAATGCCCATTGACCAAAGAATAGATAAAAAAAGATGTGGCACTGTTATATAGTGGAGTACCACTCAGCCATAAAGAAGGATAAACTTAAGACTTTTATAGGTTAATGGATGCAACTTGAGACCATACTTATATGTGAAATAAATTAGATATGCATGTGTAAACATCTTGTTGTCTCCCTAGTGTAAGAAACTGAAAGAGTAAATAAAATCCAAAATGTACAATGAATACTGTGAAATGGGAAGAAATAGTTATCTACCGACTTCTCAGAGTTCACTGAAGAGAAAGGTTTGTGCTAGTATTGGTCAGACAATTAAAGGTAGATAGCTGATATTCTGAGTAACTGATCTGAAGGTAACAATATGCAATCTATTAACCATTGTTACCCTCTATTCTGTTTTGAAATTTTGGGTTTTTTTCTCTTTAAAATAAAAAATGAATTGAGGGAAAACAAGTCATACAAAGTGGAGTTTAGTTTACAGTAATACACTGATACTGATTTCCTATATTTGACAAATCTGTAATGTGAAATGATAAGATAAAACTGAAGGAACCCTTCCTGCACTTTCTGTTCAATTGTTTGTAAATGTGAAGTTATTCCAAATAAAAGGTTTACCTAAAATATTTATGAAAAAGCCCATTGGAAAATTCGTTTTGAAACTTTAGGTTAAACAAATTATTTTTGTCATTGATTTTAATGTCATTACTTAAGCTTCTGGGATATCTAATGTGTATTGTGATTTTAACACAGAGGATACACAGTGTTATATTTCTCAAACATATCTGACCAGCAACCTTTTTTATTCTTAAAACAATATCATTCAATAAAGTGCTGACATAGAACGCATTTCTCCCAATGTGTCACAGATATCTAGAATGAAATATGTTCAATTTTTAATCAACAACTTTGGCTGAAGAGAAAAAATGATATGAATATTAAATTACCAGATATGAAACTAGAGAATACTATGAGGATTGAAAGAATAACCATAAGATTATACTTACTAGGCTATGTTAAATGACCAAACTTAGTGGGATACATGTCAATAAACATACATTCTACTTTTAGTTAAACAAATAAAGAAAAAAATCAGTCAAGTAAGTGTAGGGTGGAGAAGAGTGAATTTAAATGTTCATCTTGTTACTGTGAGTAGCTTTGTGTGTTAAGGATTTTTAGTTGAATTAGTACAACTGTCATGCTCAGGAAAGAAGCCTTAGTGGTAATAACAAGGACCATTTCCAAAGGAGAAGGAGACAGTGTGAATCTTA
>PVJX010046359.1:0-12324 GCA_004027295.1 Dolichotis patagonum | reverse complement strand
CAAAACAGCTGTCCATACCTTCATATGTGTTGAACTTAAACAAGACAAAGCAAGCTGAAATCAGTTTGAACAAAAAGTGATAGTTTTGCTGGATTTCACATCATGACATTATGGAATCAGCACTGGGTACTGTAGTGTCTCTTTTTCTTCAAAGTAGTTGTTCATTTCAACATGTGTTCTATAGTTGGTTCTCATAAACTGTTTATAAGCTCTACACATGCTTGAGTCTCTAAATGTATATCTATCATTTCTGTATTACAGGGAAAAACAAAACAAAGCAAGATAAAACAAAACAATTCTTAGAGAAGCATGAGGCAAAAAAGTCACATAAAACCGCAATACTAGGTGATCTACAATGGTTACCATAATGTCTCAGCAGTATATAACAACATTAATAGAAATGAAGCATTGGAGACATTGTAAGACTTCAAAAGCAAGTAATAATCAAACCAGAGTGGGTATCTTAGTGAATCTTCTCATCTTCAGTGTAGTTGCCTATACTCCTAGACTTGATGCTATCAATCATAACAGATTTAAATAAAATTAGTCAATACAAAGTAGCAATCTAACAAACAAGATTCAAATAAGATCAGTCATAATAAGACAGTATAAGTTATAAAGGGCTTCAGATTAAGTTGATAGGAAAATTAGGGATGATTACCATAACACGTCCTCTTATTTTTGGGATAGCTGACCATGTCCTTAAGTCTAGTGTAAGTAGACAAACTGGAACAGCACGAAATCCATCCAAGCAGAGTAGTGAGAATAATGTAAATTTTAAATCTTGTGACCCAATTAACAATATCCTCTGCCTCCCTTTTTTAGACAGTTCCTCCCCTTTCACTCCCATGGGGTGCACTGCTTGTTTTGGGTCCCACTGCTTCTCTATATAGAGCATCTCAATCGACCCTATCTCCTAATCTACTCTGCCTTTGTTTTTCTCTGTTAATAATTCAAGGCCATCTATACTAGGGATTAAAACTAATCTTCTCTGACTTATTTCTCCTATTCTGTTTTCCTGCCATTGGTTGTCTATTTTTCTGTTCCACTCCACTATCTGCCCTGTTCACTGAGGCCTCTCTGCCATTGTTCCTGAAATGCTCGTATTCTTGTTCTCTCTCCCTAGAATGTCCTTCAGTATTTTTTGTAGGGTTGGACTGGTGGTCACAAATTCTCCTAGTTCCTCTTTGTCATGGAAGCATCTTGTTTCTCCATTAATTTCTAGAGAGAGTTTTGTGGGATACATCAATCTGGGCTGGAGATTGTTCTCCTTCAGGGCTTGAATTACCTCACTCCAAGCTCTTCTTGACCTGATGGTCTGTGTCGAGAAGTCTGCCATGATTTTGATGGGTTTTCCTTGATAGGTGATCTGTTTCTTTTCTCTGATGGCTTTTAATATTCTGTTCTTATATTGAATTTCTGGGATCTTGATTATTATGTGTCTGGGTTTAGCTCTGTTTGGGTTGTAGGTGGCTGGAGTTCTGTATGCTTCATACCTCTGCATATCATTTCTTTTTTCTATGCTTGGGAAATTTTCCTTAATAATTTCTGTGAATAGCCTTTGTAATTCCTCTGTTTTGATTCCTGCTTCTTCATTCACATATTTTATTCTTAAGTTATAGATCCTCTTGTCGTCCTCTAGCCTTCCAATTGTTACTGCCTGCTCCCTTGTTATTTTTAAGAGATCTTCCTTTTCATGACCCCACATTGCAAGCCTGTGTTCAATTTTTGATAGTCTATCTTTGGTTTCTTTCAAGCAGTTTTGCCAGCTTTCTATGGAGTCTTTAGTTTCCTGATAATCTCTTTGAATCTGCTTCGTGAATTCTAGGTTTTTTCTGAATTCTTCATTAAATTTTTCTCTCCTTTTGTGTTCCTCCATTCTTCTGTCTGTGTCTTCTTGAGAGGTGCGCAGCCTTTCTTTTATTAATCTACTTATCTCTTGTTTAATTTGAATTAATATTTCAGTTTTGGTCCTGCTTATGAGGTCCTGAAGATATCTCTTTATGTCTGCTACCACTGTGTTTGATATTGCATGTTTGCTGCCCTCAATCTCTTTTGTATTTACCTCTCCTGGATCAATGTTCTCAGGGTTGGGGGCTGGGAGTATTTTCTTATTTCTCCCTCTTCTTATGTTTTTGGTTCCTTCCATGCAAGTGTACAGTGTAATTCCCAGACCCTTTTCTTGTTGGTTAAGGCTCCTCTAGAGGGTGCAGGCTAGGAGCTTTTGCCCACTTCAATAGGCTATCAGAGATTAGATTTCAGGCATGGGCAGTGTGTGCTGGCTCCTCCCCTCCAGGCCAGTCAACCTTTGCAGGCCTTCACTGCGTCAGTGTGCACCAATCTCAGGGAATTAATTTGTAGCGACTCACTGGGTCCCGGCCAGGGGCAAGGCCTAGTCCAAGCAGATTCCACCAATCCACTCGGTGAGGGGAGCAACCAACTGAAGCCACTTCCTTATGGAGTTAGTGCTCTCCTGCTCAAATCCAACATGTCGTCCAGTCTGTTTCCCCATTCCCATGTGAGGGTCTTATTTCCATCACTCACCACGTGTTGATGCCGGTCCCTGAAAACTGCTGGGTTCCCCGACCTCCGACGTCAGCGCAGCTGCAGTGCGAATTCTCAGTGCCTCTGGGTGGGTCGCATGCAGGAGCGGTCCGGACAAGCCACATGCAGAGCTGTTCAGCTCCGAGCTCTGGCGGCTCAAGCCAGTTGAGGATTCAGATGGCTCGAGGAGGGTGCTGTGCTCGCTGATCTTAGCTTCTCTGATGGTAGCCCCAGGACCTCATATTCGAGCAGTTTTTTGCACTTTAGTTTCTTCGTGGGTTGTGATAGTCCATCTCTCTCTGTTTGGGTCTCTCCAGGGTGTTTTATTCTGGCATTTGAGCTGTCTCTCCCAGAGAGGGTCCCTCTCTTGCCACCTACTGGTCCACAATCTTTGGACTTCCCCCCTAAGGGCAATTTTGTCTGACCTCCCAAGCCTTCCTTTAAAATCTGTATGGAAGCCTACCAGATCCCACAAAAATTGCATTCCTCATGCCAGTAAAATCAGCATAACATGGATGATGAGAAGGTCTGCTACCAGCAGAAGTGGTAGCTAGGGTCCCTTGCACCAAAGCTGCAGAATCCTCTTAACACCTGGATGGCTGATGACAGTGAAATGAATCCTGGTGAAGCTGTGTTGAGCAGGGTTCCGGGGACTGTCTTAATAAATGAAAGATTGATACTTTTGCATCTTTCAGCCTACTGTGGGTGAGGCCTTACTGATCCCTGCAATGTCCTCAAGATTTTTTCTGTTTTATCCAAGTACAAAGCACATGGTGCCTTTTTAAAGGTATTCATCTCTTCACCTGCCACATCTCTTTTGGGCACACTTTACATGGTTACTTCTCATCCAAAAGTCACATCTAATTTTTCTGCTCTCATTTCTGCCTCCAACTCTCATTATAAGTCTGGCTAAAAGCAACTAGCAGCACCTATGTCACAGCTTGAATTTAAGGACATTTTCAAATTTCCTGTACCAGACTAGTTAGTCCACACAGACGTTCACAGGAGTGTGTTTTATAATCTGCTAGGTATTTCTTTATCAGATGAAGTTGACAAGTCAAAATTGATGGTCACAGACAACCTACAAAAACATTACCAAATCAATATCTGTATAAAATCTGCTAGTTTGGTGGTTTGAAATCTGATTCATGGGCCATGGCTTTCATCCTACTTCCAGACCTAAGCAAGTTGGTAGACCTGGGACCTTTTGACTGGAGACACCAGGTACCACTAAGAAATAATTCTTCAACATTGTTACAGGTAGAGGCTGTATATTTTTTTCCAAACTCTTCTCAAAATAACCCAAACATTGATTGCCATGATTTTTTGGGTACTTGAGAAAAAGAAATACTGCAGATTTTTCTTAACTGGAAGATGTCACTACACAGTAAAGACGGAAGAAAATTAGCAGTATTATCCCCAGTTTTCCCATTTTACAAAGCAATTAAGGGCCAAGGAGATTAAATTATTTGTCCACATCAGTAAATGGCAGAGCTGGAACTAAAAGTCAGTGCTAATCTGTCCACTTCATATCTCTCACATGGCCATTAAAATGAATGCACATTGCAGCCTGTTACTTTAAGGGACTATGCATTTTAACAATGATCAAACCTCTGACTCACCTGTTACAGCTTGGAGATTTTTAGTTACAGCTTTAATTTTTATCTCACTTAAATAAAACTGTGATGATATCATATACAAATATCTTTAAATACTTTGAATTTAAATGCCAAGAACTCAGTGTAAATCATTTTACACTATCAATGCCCTGTATTCATTACTTCTAGCTCATCAAAACAAAATGTCTGACTCAGCTTCATTTGGAAATATAAAAGTGAATGAAGGGCTTATTTTATTCAACTTTTCACCACTGTGAACTAACACCTGAGGAAAACAACCCAAAGAATTTATTTTGGCTCATGATTTTAGAGGGAGGATTCAGTCAATGCTGACATGACTCCATTCTTCCAGTCCTATGACAAAGGAGAATCATCATGGTGAAGAATATGGTGGAGAAAAGCTACTCAGCATGTGGCAGTCAGGAAACAGAATAAAAGAGAAAGAGCCAGGAAGAGCCCACAGACAAGATATACCTTCCAAAGGTTCATCTCATCCAGTTAGACCCCACATCCCAATAACCCATTGAGCTATCAGTTCATCAATAGATTATCCATTTAATGAAGTTAGAGCCCTAATTCTCCACTCCATTCCTTTTCTAGGGCAACCAAGCCTTCAACACAATGAGGCTCTTGGGAAACATTTTGGATCCCCACTCTAACGGGGCTTAAAAAGGAAGAATTAATTAATGGATAAAATGTGATTTAAAATATGTAAAACAAATGTATCTCTTCCTCTCCTTATTATATCAACTAATTTGTTGATGTTATTGCTATAATCATCAACATAAATTCAACTTGTTGAACTAGTCATAATAAGTTTATTTCACTTTCACTTTATCCTATTCAACAACACACACAGACACACACATACTCATATACAAAGCATAATAAACTTATATGGTTAATGCTTAAATTTTAAAATAATTACAATATTATCATAAAAAAATCTGGTCATTAATCCCCCTCAAAATACTCCCCTCAGTTTTAACACACTTATCCCATCATTCTTGGCATATTCTGAAGCAATTCTGGGAGACCACTTTCCTGACTGTGTTTACAAGCTGTGATGAAAAATATGGCAAATATTGTGAGCTCTTGTACAACCCAGAGCTGCCCTTGCAGAATAGTCAACAGTCATAATTAATAAAGATTGTAAGTGCCCAAAAAATGGTAAATGATGCTGCTGTCATCCAACAAAAAGGCAGGCTTGTAAAGACACTATGGTGTATCCTTATCTATTTAATTCACTAGATCTGGCACCATGCAAATTCTGGCTCTTCCCCAAAGTCAAAATGACCATGAAAGGTTAATGTTTTGAATGGATTTAAGACATCAGATAGTCATGACAGTGCGACTGGAACCATTCATGAAAGACTTCCACACAAAGGGGGTACTGTGGGAAGATTAATAGCTATGAATCTTTTACTGTAATAGTTTTTTATTTAAACATTTACCACATTTTATTATTATATTATTGTATAATATTATATTCTGCAACCACTATGAAGTGAGTCTCATGAAAAAAAAAACAATCACAAAGCATAAAATTTCCCACCTGGATATTCATAAAGAGAGCATTGAAAAATAGCAGGGCATCTATGGCCATACCACCCTGAATGAGTTTGCTCTCATCTGAAAAGTAGGAAGACACATGTGTAATGAATATTTCTACTAACAGTTGTGGAGAGAGAGATTTCATTTTGTTTTTGACCTCCAAATCCTTGGCTATGCTTATCTCAGTGAAGAAAATACACATTAAGTGCATGTGCATTTTTATAAGATCACAAAAACAAAGAGGTTTATTTTAATGGAGAAATGTGCCATGAATTATTTTTGTCATGCATGTACGTAAGGTTTAAAAACAAAACTCTATGGTATAATATTAATTTTACTCATTTTCTCATAAATGCTTTTAAGAATACACTCTCCATAAAATTATAGGAAAATTTAGATTTCAGATCAAGGTCACCATGACAGAATTTGGTTTTGGCACATGTACTACTAAGATTAAAGTTAATAGCACTTTTAAAATAATCGTGATGAATGGAAACAAGATTTAATGGAAGAACAGCAAAAAATTATGCATCACTTCCTGGGTATTGCTTCAATCACCTGAATGTAGCTGCAGCCCCAAAGGTATGAAATTTTAAATCCCCCTGAATGAACTCAACTTTGTTTAACCAAACAGAACTTTATTCACATCAATCACTCTATTGTCAGATAATTATCTTAGAAAATGAAGTGACATAAGGAAACAACTCTGGAGTCAAACTGCTTGGGTTCAAATTCTGAGGCCAGCGGTTATTAACTATGTAAACTTGGCTGCATCACTTCACTGTTCCAAGATCCATCTGGACGGTTGGATAAGATGATCTCACCCATCTCAGGTTGTTGTAAAGATGAGATAAACTGATTCATTTAGAGCACTTCAAAAAATGCTGAGCCCCTCATACGTATTCAGTGAATGTCAGTCACCACTATTATTTCATTCTGCAGCCCCTTATATATTAGAAGCAGCATAATAGAAATAAGACATTGAATTACCAATAGACATAAAAAAAAAAATACTATGAGACAGCAAAAGTAAAAAAGTAGGTCTCTTTTGCTTATAGGTTCATAGGGTTTGTCAATATGTAATTCATATTAAATGCTATAATTGATGCTGATTTTATTACTATAGCCAAGGTGCCACAGTTGTTGCTATAAGTTGGTTTTTTGAGTTACCAATATTTAGATTGCCTAGAGGTCACTAATAATATTGTAGCCCTTTCTGGGAGAACTGGATGTTGAACCAAATATGCTACAATCTCTCCTCTCAAGTAAATGGAGGTAGTCAGACATGGAGACAAAGCCAAAGGCCAGTACTTATACATGCCAGAGAATGCCACTGAAATGTAAATACTAATGAAAGTGGTCTCCATACCAGAAACAAAAGATTCCACTAAAATAAGTCCACAAGCCTCAACATAAATCAAACGCACAAGCAACCAATCAGAAATGAGAAGATAAGCCAACAAAATGCCCCCCGAAACTCCCAACTCAACCAAAGCTGATTCATGAGGTGTAGAAGGAGAGAAAATCAAAATCCTCACACCAAAAATGTTTCAAATTGCACTAAGGAAGATAAAAAAACAGTTCAACAATGCAATTGGCAAGATCATAAAAGATAAAAGCAACAAGATATTGGGCCAATTACAGGAAATCATCAGTGAGTCTTAAAAAAGACACTAATAGAAAGAAGAATTGAACGAAATGATGCAAAGCATGTACAACCAGCATAGAAAAGGATTAGAGTCCATAAAATAGCTCCAAATAGAAATTCAGGGGATTAAAAATTCTATTGAAAACATGGGTGGCAGAAGTGACCAGTGTAAAGACAGAGTCTCAGAACTAGACCACAAGGCTATTATTAGTGACCAATTAATGAGATACATCTTAAAAGCAAGAACTAAATGTTAAAAATGCACCCAGTAGTTTCCAGATGATACTAATAAGGCTAATCTAAAATTAATAGGAATTAGTGAAAAATCAGAAGATAGTGCAAAGGAATTTTTTTTAAATTCTGCTTACTGAAATAATAGCTGAAAACTTTCCAAATAAGGTAAAAAGAATTTATTTTGCAGATAAGTGAGGTATGTAAACCCTAAATAGCAACAATGAGACAAGAACCCTTTATGATATATCACAGTCAAAATTCCAGATGTTCAACAGAAGAACAGAACCTCAAAAGCAGATAGACAAAAGCAACAAATCTCATAAAGAAAAATGCATCAGAATTAAAGCAGACTTCTCAACATAAACCTTAGATTCCAGGAGAGGTTAGAGTGAAGTGTTTCAAGCCCTAATAGGAAAGAACTTCCAACCAAGGCTGACATATCCTGCAATATCATCTTTCAAATTTGGAAAAATAAGATACTTTTATGATAAAGGGCACCTAAAGAAATTCACAACTTCCAAACAGCACTCCAAAAAATTTAAAGTATACCTTAAAAAGAGGGAATGAAGCTAACAGTAACAGAAAGTCCAGTAGAATGAATAATACACCAAGTAGGATGAGCAGTTAAGTAGAAAGGAAAGACATGAAATTAGCAACAGGAAAATAAGGTGCTAACAGAAATAAATTGGTACCTATTAGAAATTACTCCGAATGTAAATGATCTCAGTTCCCCAATGAAAAGACACAGATAGAATTGATCAAAAACAAAATCCAACAATGTATTATATACAAGAAACACATTTAATTTAGAAAGAAACTCATAAACTAAAAATAAAAGGATGAAAATAATATTCCACACAACAGGACCTCAAGAAAAAAAATATAACTACCATATTCAGACAAAGTGGACTTCAAGCCAAACTGATCAGAAGAGGCAAAGAAGGTCTCTACATATTGGTTAAGGGAACAACCCAATGGGCAGAGGTGACAATTAATACACAATACAGCTGTGCTCTCAGGTTCTTAAATTGAGTACTGTTGAATATAAAAGATCAAATAGACATAAACATAATTATATTGGGGAACCTCAATATCTCACTATCACAAATATATGAACTAGATAAAAAAAAAACAAAGAAATACCTGAGTTAAACAAAACTTTCCAACAAATGGAATAAATAGATATCTAAACAGTGTTCCACTCAACAAAAACAGAATTCACATTCTTTCCAGCAGCACGTGGAACTCACCCCAAAATAGATCACACAATAATGAGTAACACTTAAGTAAATGTAAAAGAATTGAAATTATAACATGCATATTGTCAGACTATGGCCCAATAATCTAATAAAGAACAGAATTCACATTCTTTCCAGCAGCACGTGGAACTTACCCCAAAATAGATCACATAATAATAAATAACACTTAAGTAAATGTAAAAGAATTGAAATTATACCATGCATATTGTCAGACTATGACCCAATAATCTAATAAAGTTAGAAATCCATGACATAAATACTTGTCATCCTCTCCTCCCATGGCACAACAAGGACTAAGTTGAAAGATTCTTCATGGCTCTTCTGAGTCACTTTTAGCCATCAACAGTCATGCATAGAACTATGAATGACTTCTACTTCTCATTACACAAGACCCTGATTTTAACTTTTCTGTATCTTTGAGAGCAACAGTGGTGTCTCAAATCATATTGAAGATAGTGACTTAATTGCCTACTTTTTTCCATAATTGACTTTCAAACCAAAGAAGATATATAAAAAGTGTAGCATCTTCTACTTTGGAAAAGTCTATGATCTATTCCACTTGGCAATTTCTACTGTTCATTGCATTCTTTATAGAATTGCATGTGTTCTTTGCCAGAAACAAGTATTTTATTCTACTGCTATGTTATAATGTAATCTTTTTTAAATTGGTTTATGTGATCCAGATTTAATTAAGGATCCAGATTTAAACCTCAACCATGTGTGGAGATAATAATGCCATAGCTATACTGAAGTAGTAATTACATTAACTGATGACATCTGTGCCTAGCATGGTTTTTGTGTGTACAGTGACAACTGTATCATGTTTTTCCTATGCCTGGTAGACAACTTTTTCTGCACTGCACTCCAGTTGCAGATGTATCAAGAAGAGGCTGGAATTTGATGTCAGTGTATGTACTTTTAACTTACATACAATCACATTGCTCCATCATTCTCCAAATTCCTTTCTCTCTTAGTATGGAATGATGTTATGCTAGATGTTCATGTGGTCCACAGGTGGGACTTTTTCAGTGGTGAATGGATCTAGACTGTGTGATGCTGGAATCAATTCATGGTGCAATGCTAGGATCAAGGGCACTAGGATTAAGGTTGTGAGTGCTACCCACCCTAAGTAGCCTGGATAAGATGTAAGAGATAAAGAACTGTGATCCTTTCTTGCCTGTTTTGCTGTCTTCTGCCACCATGAATTATTTCTCCTCTGCAATGCGTGTCTGCCTTTCCGCCCTGCATTGAGCCAGCTGATTATGGACCAAAATCTCTATGAATTGTGAGCTAAATAAACTTTTCCCCTCTTCAGGTATCAAGGATTTTGTCTCAGCATCAAAAGAGAAGTAACCAAAACATATTGTCATCTTCTTACCCATATACACAGATTTACACATTCCTCCTAAAACAATATTCCATAAAATGAATATATTATGCACAGATGAGACATTTCTTTCATTGCTTGTTTTAATAATATTTCTAAAATGATCACCCTTGTACAAATATTATAGAAAATATATAGAATTGACATTACTGGTTTCAAGGGTATATGTGCTTTTGCATAAACTGTCACTTGGCTCAACAAAAATAGAATATAAATTTATTCTATAGTGATTTATGAAAGTATATGCTGCTCTGTATGTTCACTTTATGCCATTATTATAATCTTTAAAATATCTACCACTTTTGAGTCAACAGCCCGGAGATCTGACCATGGCCATGGTGGAACCCAGGCAGCTACACAAAGAAGCAATTCACCCGCCCTCTTGGTAAGTGCCTTCCTCCAGCATGAGCCAGGAGAAGAACCAGTCAGTGGCCGGCAAGATCCGACCAGGCCATGGTGGAACCCAGGGTGCACAAAAAAGCAATTTGCCCGCTCTCTTGGTAAGCACCTTGCTCCCGCATGAGCCAGGAGGAGAACCAGTAGTGTCTCCTGTGAACCTATCGGTGTGAGGGCTTGGAATCAAACATCCCAAACACCCCCATTAGCAACTGGGGACTGAGGCCTAGTATCTCTTGGGAGGATGACTGTATGCAACATAGGAAATATGGGGAATCTCCTCTACCTTCTGTTTGAAAGCAAATGTTGTTTTCACTATTTTGTTTCATTATGATTAATTGCTTTACTCTATTCAATATTCTCTTTTGATTGGTTTTATAATGTTCTGTCTTTGGTTTGATTTTACTATACCTAATTGGCTAGACAACAATTGTGAAGATAATGAGATATACTATGGTACCTATTACTGTTATCCTGGTAACCTGCTGTGAAGTTCTGTACCAATTTCACTGCACTGTCTCAATTAGCTTTGTTCTGTCTTGTTCTGTTGTATTTCTACTACCTTCAAAATTTAAACAAAATGTCTACCACTTTTATAAGTAAAAGTTATTATCTTTTTTCTTTTTAATTTACATATTTTCAAGTTTATTGGCCATTAGTATTTCATATGACTTGCCCATTCATTACTTTCATTCATTTTTATTACATTGACAGCATCTTCATTTTTAATATGTATCCTATGATAGTCATAATTTTGCATTCTAAGTTGAGCTATTTATTTTTTGCATATTAAGCTTTTTATTTCATATATTGCAAATATATAAACATTTGTTAATATTTCTCATGATATTATTTGCCCTTTCAAAGTTTTAAACTTTATGTAACTAATTCTGTCAATAATTTTCTCATGGCATTTAGTTGTCTATAAGTCATATGTCCTCTTCATTCCAAAATCCTAATTCATATTCCCAAATGTGAATTTCCTAACAAATAACTTTAACACTAAAATATTTAATCTTATTTAGACAGTATCTTATAGGCTTCTTGTGTTATTAAGTGATCTAATTTTCACTTATTTGTAACATTCAACTATTTTAGCTTTTACTTGACTCTAATACAAAAGAGATTTAAAAGAATATTTTAATGTTTCCTAATGTATATATTGTTTTTAAATATGTTTCATTAGTTTTTATTTTCCTTACATGTATTCAGAAAATGTACTTTGTATTATTTCTACATCATAGAAACCACTGAGATTTTTACATAAATAACAAATAAATTATCGAACTTTATAACATTTCATTGGAATTTTAATAGATTAAATACTTTATAAGGTAAACATGAAGAGAGAAGGACAGAGAGACAGAAATATTGTAGATTTCATTATTTTGAACTCCCTAAACTTCTACTTTAAAACTTGTTAGCTCAAATTCTGAGGGAACCATATTCAAGTCTCACCCTATCATTGTGGTTTTGTCTGTTTCTTCTTTTTCTAAACAATGTGACCTTAAATAAATCACTGTATCTTGGTGGGATGAGTTGGGAGAACTGTTATGTAATGATTTCTGAGAGCATTCTTAATAATTAGGTAGACCAAATGAGAAGAGAAGAGAAGAGAAGAGAAGAGAAGAGAAGAGAAGAGAGGAGAGGAGAGGAGAGGAGAGGAGAGGAGAGGAGAGGAGA
>PVJX010046358.1:0-12325 GCA_004027295.1 Dolichotis patagonum | reverse complement strand
GCATCTCAATTCCTGACTTGAAACTGTACTACAAAGCCACAGTGATAAAATCAGCATGGTACTGGCAAAGAAATAGACCTGAGGACCAGTGGAACAGATTAGAAGATCCAAGTATAGGTACAAAGACACTCAGCCACCTTATATTTGACAAAGGGGCTAAACATGTTCACTGGAGGAAGGATAACCTCTTTAATAAATCATGTTGGAAAAATTGGCTCTCCACATGCAGAAGACTGAAACTAGATCAATGCCTATCACCATGCACAAAACTAAAGTCTAAATGGATCAAAGACCTAAACATTAAAACAGAAACACTAAATCTACTAGAAGAAATGGTAGGTAGAAATCTTGGAGACATAGGGATAGGCAGAGATTTCATGAACAAAATGCAAATTGCACAGGAAACACTTCACAGAATCAACAACTGGGATCTCATATTGTTGAAAAGTTTCTGCACTTCAAAAGAAATCACCATCAGAGTGAAAAGAAAACCCACAGAATGAGAAAGAATTTTAACCAGCAACCTCTCAGACAAAGGACTTATATCCAGAACATATAAAGAATTGAAAAACATCAAATCCCCCAAATTCAAAGACCCTCTCCAAAAATGGGCGGCTGAGATGAATACACAGTTCTCAGATGAAGATATACAAATGGCAAACAAATACATGAAGAAATGTTCACTATCACTGGTCATTCGAGAAATGCAAATTAAAACAACATTGAGATATCATCTCACACCGGAAAGAATAGCTGCCATCAAGAAATCAACTGATAACAAATGTTGGCGAGGCTGTGGGGAAAAAGGAACACTGCCCCACTGTTGGTGGGAGTGTATACTGGTGCAACCACTATGGAAATCAGTATGGAAAATTCTCAGAAGACTAGGACTGGAAGCTCCATTCAACCCAGCTATTCCCCTCCTGGGTATTTTCCCAGAGAAACTGAAAAGTTTATATCACAGTGATATATGTGCATCCCATGTTCATAGCAGCACAATTTGTAATAGCTAAATCTTGGAAACAACCAAGATGCCCATCAACTGCAGAGTGGATGAAAAAGATGTGGTATTTTTACACAATGGAATATTACTCATCTATAACAAAGAATGATCTTTAGGCCTTCATAGGGAAATGGAGACAACTTGAGATTCTCCTCATTAGTGAAATAAATAAAGAATCATATTTATAAATATCACATTGTTTCTCTAGTGTAAAAAGTAATGAGAACTGTAGGAGTAATAAAACCCAAAATATGTAATTGCTACTGTAAAAAAGAGAGGAAAAGAAAGTGCTCTAAACGATATAACTGCATGTGTGTTTAAGTGTGCAAGATAGATGTTCATATTACTGTTTTTGTTAGAATGTTGAGCAGAACCATTAACAGTCTCATTGTTTGAATGTGTACTTTGTATGTTTTAACTTTGTAACTTGAACAACTATTTCTAATGATGACAATATGTAACTTAACAAGTGGCGATTTCTTAGTATTTTTGTTTTTGTTTTTGTTGTGGTTGTTCTTTTTTTTTCGTTTCTTTCCCCTTTGCAATTCCATATTGTTGTTACCCTCTTTCTGTTTTGTTTGGTTTTTTTTCTTCTCTTTAAATAAAAAATTAAAAAAAAAAAGAAAAAAAGAAAGGAAGCTAGGTCTCTTCACCTTTAAACCTCTTCCACAAAAGCAGTTAATGTGACTTGTTTCTTGGGCACCATTCTTGAAATAAATTGCATGTATATTTTGGTCCTTGTTAAAAACAGAAAAATGATCATAGCAGACATATTGTTCTAATTTTTTTCCTCTTTATAATGTAACTTCAAAATCATTCCTCTTTATAACTTGCAGGTTATCCCATTTCAGCATATATAATTATTCTTTACTCCTCTTTATTTTCAGATTTCTATAATTCAGTAGGCTAGTCGTATGCTGTCACATTTAATTTCCTTGTATTTATTTCTTGTACATTGAGATAAATTTTTAAAAATAAAAATATACTGTGATGTGCTTTTCTTATTTTGATACACTGCCATTGATTTAATATCTCTCAGGTTTTTTTCTTATTTTTTAAACTCTAGCACACATTCAAATATTATGGGATCAATTCTGGTATATCATTTTTAAGAAAGAATTCTTAATATCATCCAACTATATAAATGTATTTTTCTAAATAAATGCCTACTTCTTATATTTTGCATTTTAGTTCTTTGGGTTTTTCCAGTTATTTGTTTTTTATTAGTACATTCCTCATGAGGAGTTGACACATGTATATAACACATCTTAATTCTTTTTTTACTCTCTTCCTTTCCCCCCTTTCCTAGTTCCTTCTCTCTTCAGGATGGGGGTTGATATGCAAATGTAGGAAACCTAACAGTGACATCTGCTGGGAAAATGTCGAAGTAAAATTAAAACCATTAAGTTGTATATAGAGCAGATTTATGTTTCTATTAATCAGAAAGATTTATCTTATTATGAGTGCTTACAATAAATAAATATAATAAAGCTTATAGCTTAAAGATCACAAAGCTGTAGTTTGATGTTCTACCAATTTACAAATGAATGAAAATACATTTTCTCTTTTCAGGATAAAATCATCTTGGGAACTGATTACCCCTTTCCACTAGGTGAATTGGAACCTGGGAAATTAATAGAGTCCATGGAAGAATTCGATGAAGAAACAAAGGTATACTGTATGTCTTATTTCATGGTCTTCTTCCTGAGTTTTTCTGCCCTAACTGTATTAGTTTCAGAACACTTTAACACAAGTTAACAAAGAAGAAACAAACCATTACACTTAATATTTCTAGAACTATTTCTCTATTTGCAGAAATAGCTAAGCCTGCAGTAAGGGGGAATCTTTCAGAGCTTTCAGTGATACAAACAGCTCATGCTGCATGTGTGCCACAGGTTTACCACCACTAATAAAATTATTAAAAGACAAAAAACAGCCAGGGAGGCTGAGGCAGCAGGATCACAGGGTGTTCAAAACCAGGCTGGATTACATAGTGAGTTCAAAGCCAGCCTGTACTACATAGTGAGACACTGTCTCAAAAAACCAAAAATAAAATAAGACAAAGAAGCAGATGTGGTGGTGCCTACCTGTAATCCTAGTACTCTGGGAAGCTGAGGCAAAAAGATTACAAATCTGAGGCTACCCTGGGCAACTAAAGACATAACAATACCCTGCTTCAAAATAGAAAAAACTATAGCTTATCTTGGAATTTAGCTCAGTTGCATAAGCACCTGCCTGGCAAGTGCAACGTCATAAATTCAATCCCCAGTACAAAAAACAAAACAAAACACTGTAGCTCAATGTACTGGATTCAACCTCCAGATCCACAAAAAATGAAATGAATGAAGTGTAAGCACAGGAATATAAAACAACTTAAAGCCTGCCTCATACAACTAAATTCAAAAGGCAAGAAAGAAAACTGTAAAGAATATCAAAAATACAAGCTAAAGATATCAATAATATAAGCTAATATGTGAAAAAAAAGTCACAATTTCTTCCTTTAATATTTCTGTAATCTACAGATCTCAGAAAGTTCTGATGACTCTAGTTATTTGGGTGGTAAGACTAAGATCTCAGTTGGCTGTGGTGGTACATTCCTGTAATCCCAACACTTGGGGCTAAAGCAGAAGAATCACAAGTTCAGTGCCAATGTAGGCTATGTCGTAAATTCAAGGTCAGGCTAAACTACACAGTAAGACCCTATCTCACAACAAGTAAGTTCTTAATAACAAAGACTCAGGGAATCAGTTCCTCAAATAACTTGATATTTTTCCCAATATTTGGCTTTTAAGGTGGTAACTGCTACTAAAATGTACCATGCTATCACTACCTATTCTACTCCTCAGGTTCCTGAATCTAGATGTATTTAAAATAAGATGCAGTATCCTTAGATTTCCTCTCCTTTGTCATCTCCCCTTCCTAACCACCCACCTCTACCCCATCCCCTGCCTTAAAAACACAAGGTTTTCTTAAGGATTCACTACCAGTCCCTACCAGGGGTCAGGGATGACCAAAAGTGAAAATAAGAGAACAGACTTTAAATAAATATTAATAAATCTTAGTCATAATTCTTTTGTATAGTTACTGGTTTTCTTCTAGCTTAGAATCCAAAAAGCTTCTTGAACTCTCTCTACCTTATCTGTTAAAGACATATCTCATCAATTCTCTTGAGTAATCTTGAAGCACATTAACACATCCAAGAATTCATTCTGATGTACACTAGTTGTAAGTTTTCAACTGGAAAATCTGACTGTTTCACATAAAAGTATCCCCTTTGTAGGCTGGTTACAAAACAATTGGGGTACCACACAGCTGTTTGTGAAGTATCTATTTATCTATCTATCATCTATCTATCTATTTATAATGGGGAATTGAACCCAAGGACACTCTATGCCTGAGTTATATATCTAGCCCTTTTTATTTTTATTATGAGACAGGGTCTCAGTAAGTTGCCCCGACTGCCCTCAAACTGTCAATCCTCTTAGTCTCTGGAGTAGCTAGGATTACAGGTATGTGCCACTGACCCAGAAAATTATTTACTTTTATTTATATATTTTTATGAGCTGATATAGTCTATGATCAGGGAGGAGGTGGAGAAAAATTAAGGAGAATTTTTAATGTGCAATTTATGATATGTACAGATTTGTATCCCCATCTGAGACCTTCTCACATGATGGGAGAGCTCATCATTTATTCAAGGACACATGAAAAGGTAAAGTATATACCTAGAAGTCAGGGGCAGTTAAGAGTACATCTAGGCACTGTTTCTAGCCCTCTTGTCCCACAGACCTAAACTGTAACTTTTCTCTGTACTTGCCTCCAAATAGTATTGAAGGGTCCAATAAAAGTTTCCAACTAAGGTCACTTCATGAGGAGGGCTTTCCCTTTTGTATAATTCTTCCACTATTCCTACAATCTAGTTTTGGATTTAGATTTCAAATAGTGGATTGAAACATGGATTAAGATTTGTATAACAGGGGGTTTAGCTCAGCTGCATAAGTGCCTGCTTGGCAAACTCGAGGTCGTGAGTTCGATCCCTAGTACCAAAAAGGAAAAAAAAAAAAAAAAAATTTGTATAAGAGATTCACTGTAATAACCTGCTAATACTTTTCTCTTATATTGTGGAGCTAAATTTTAAAAACCTGAAGAAGACAACAAAATACTCAAAACAACCAATAATACTTTAAAATAAATTTTTTTCTTTTCCTTTTTATTTTAGGATAAACTCAAAGCTGGTAATGCTCTGGAATTTTTGGGTCTGGAAAGAAAACAGTTTGAATGACTGAATTCAAGATAATATTTCACTATTTAAATTTGTATCACACACATTGCCAGAAGACATCAAGACACAAACTGTAACTATTCGCCCTAGCCCCATTTTGCACATTTCTTTGTGCAAAAGGCATTTAGTTTATTCCCAAGGATTACCAAAGTCCTAATAGTTTCAGCATTCTAAAAGTCCAAGTCCCAAATCTCCTCTGAGATTTAAGGCAAACTCCTAGTTGTGAGCCCCTATACAAATGAAAATAAAGTTAAATATTTCCAACATACAATGGCACATGATAAACATTACCATTCCAAAAGGTGCAAACAGGCAGATACAAAGAAGTGGGACCAAAGCACATTCAAAATCCAGAATATTAAATCCTGTAGTTCCATGTGCAGCATCTATGGCAAAATGTAAACTCCAAAGGGCTGAGGTGACTCCATCCCGTAGCACTTCCAGTGGTTGTGGTTCCCATGGCTTCTCTTTGGACTTGCTCTGCTCCCTCTTTGAAGATTTCATCAGACAATTCATGTTCCAGGCTTCTTCAAACTCCCACCTTTGGCTTCACACTCACAGTATCATACATACATAACATACAATCGCACAGTATGTTTATCATGTGCCATTGTATGTTGGAAATATTTAACTTTATTTCACACATTGCTGTTACGGAGCACACTGCCAGGCTCCAGGCATTCTTCTGAAATCAAGGTGGAAGTCTTCCTGATCCCACCACTCTTGTGTTCTGCATGCATCTAAAACCATATCACATGGATGATGCCAAAGTCTGCTGCCAGCTTGAGCAATAGCCAGGCTTCTTTCTCTCTTGGCTGTAGGGATTGAATGACTATGACCTAAATCCCAAGAAACAACTTCCCTAGATCATTGCCATTCTGGAACATGGTGCTCTGTGGCTTTCTTCTCAAAGCAGTCTTTCATTTTTGCAACACTGAGGCTGCAAAGGTAGGAGTCTTACCACTTCTTGTGATGCCCTCAGGTTATCTTTTTTATTTTCCTGTTCCCTATCAACAATCAAGATCTCCTCTGCTCAGCTTTCCTGGAGCTTCCTCGCAATATTTTAAATCATTCTGCTTGTCTCTGTGCTCTTGATTTTCACCATAAATCTCATTAAAATCCCCCAACAATAGCCATACCACCACCTCAACATTTGACTGCTTTGAAATTTCTTATGCCAAATTAATTAGTTCACTGCCTTAAATCTCGGTCTCATGCAAAAATCTCTGGAGATTGAGCAAAATGCAGACAAACTTTCTGCCAAGCCGTAACACACCATCTAGAGTTCAGCAGGGTCTTGGTTACCTTTCTCTCATTACTGGGACAAAATACCAGACACCTAGTCAGGGGAGGAAAGGTTTATTTAGCTCACAGTTTGTGGAGTTTGTGGAGTTTCAGTCTATAATCAGCTGGCTCAAAGGCAAACTCGCACATGGCAGATGGCAACAGTTCATGGTGGCAGAAAACAGCGCAAGCAACAAGAGTAAAAAGAGAGGAGCATGTAGAGAAGATTCTTTCAGTCCCTTATTTTGTGCATAGGGCACACCTACTTGGGTGTAGCACTCACGCCCACAATATCAGCATTGATCATGAGCCATTCATAAACTAGAAACCTACCTCCATGACTATATGAGGCTTTGGGGGGACTACCCAGACTCAAACCATAACAAGCAGCCAGTGCAGTCCTTCTTCCCACCAGAAACCTAGTCTTCACTGGCTTTCTGTCTTCTAAGCTCTGACTACAATCTCCCATGTATTATAGTCTAAGGTGTTCCATCTCTACTTTCTCAGCTGACATCTCAGAACCTTTCCAAACTCTTTCCATGAGCCATTCCCAGGCTCCTGAACCACTGGTCAGGTATAGTCACAGCAATGACTCTACTTCTCTGGCACCAAATTCTGTCTTAGTTACTTCTATTATTGCTGAGAAATGCCCAAAGTTAAGAGGGAAAGGTTTATTTAGCACACAGTGTATAGAGGTTTCAATTCATAGGTGCCTGGCTCCAAGGCAGAGTGACACATGACAGAGGGACATCACAAAGAATAGTTCATGGCAACCACAAGGCAGCAAAAACAACAAGTGAGAATCAGTTTTTGGTGGCCAGAAAGTAGCAAAGTGATGAGAGGAAAAAGACATTACTCTTTCTGTCTCTTATATTATATGCAAGCTACCCACTCTAGGGCAAGTACAGCACTTACACCCTTACTCTTAGCCAAAACTATGCCAAACAAATCACTTTATTGATTTACCAAATCACACATCCTTAATCCCATCATCACACACTCTAGAGTCAGCCACCTTTGAAAAACCCTATCTAAAACTACATGACGCTTTGGGGGGACATTTAGACACAAACCATAACAGGTGGTAGAGAGTGATAAATACAAAGGAAAGGAAAACTACAGGAACATAGATGTGACTGCAGACTGGATGAAACATCCATTCTGGAGAAAGGTTTCTTTCTACAAGTTTACTCTTAGCAGAAGTTCTTAATTTAAAATACTGAGCAGAATGTATAGAGCCAGCTTTGCAGAGTAAAATGGGAAATACTGGGATACCTTATTCTATTCATTTATGTTCTTACCTGGGATGCTAGAAAAGGACTTGGTACTGAGAGGGTTAATGAACATCTGCAGTTCACATACAGTTAACTTTGTTTGAGTTCATTCATACTTTTTCCCCCTTCTATTAGTCTAGAAAATCAAGAGTTGAGTAATTGCATGTAATTTGTACTGGTCTCTTGTCAGAGTAAAGAAATCTACTTCTTAGTAAACTATTTGTCTTAGTTACTGTTATGGATTAAGAACTGCTCAACTTAACACCAGCTGGATTACATCAGTGTGGCATTGAGCAGAGATGTTTCACCTGAGGAAAGTCGCCAGCATAAATGGAGACGTGGAGAAGGAGCATTGAGAGTGTTAAGGCATCATGGCGTTGAGACGTTGAGGTGTTGTGGGTTCTCCTACATGTTGCTGTTTGAGCCGTTGGTTCTCCTGGAGAAGCTCTGGTCCTCACATTGAGCATTGCTTCCTGGCCCTGGAGGGGAAGACGTGTGCTGCTTGGTCTCCAGGATGGACTCGTCACACTGGCTTCCTGGCATGTACTCTACTGTGCTTGTCGGAGGAGGAGCTTGGGGCCTCCATGTCGCTGAGGATGGCTGTGGTGCTTTTCAGGACAGCCCTGGTGTTTGTTGTGAGTGTGACTTCTCGGCTCCAGCGTAGAACCCTGAACTATCAGCACAGCTCCTTCACCCTGCTGGCATAGACTTCCTAGTTTCCACCGCTGACCTTTGGGCCTTCCCGGCATGGATCCATAAAAGAGACTGGCATGAGTCCTTCTTGTGGACTCTACACCTGCAGTTGGACTCATGGGAGGCACTGTCATGAGCTCTGGGTTTTCACCTGGACTCATGTGGGACAATGCTGTGGGATTTAGGCCCTTGGCTAAATATCCTATGTCTTTGGTGTTGTAAGTATCTAAGATTTCCTACATTTTCTTGTGTTAACTCTGGGTGACCATCATAAAAATAATATTATAAATTCCATGTCCTGATTCTAATTGTTCTCTGTACAACCCCTGACTACAACAGTTACATTTCTCTCATTGCTGAGACAAAATACCCAATGCCCAAATTAAAGAGGGAAAGGTTTATTTAGCTCACAGTTTGTGGAGGTTTCAGACCACAATCATCTGGCTCCAAGGCAAGATGGCGTGGCAAAGAGGTAACAGTTCATAGCAATGGAAGGCAGCAAAAGCAACAAGAGCAAAAATGCAGGAGCACAGGAGCAAGCTTTTTTCCCTCATTTATACTGTATGCAAGCTTTCCACCCCAGGGCAGATATAGCACTCACACCCATAATCCCAGCATTGGACCATGACTCAATCACAAACTCTAGAAACTTGCCCCCATGACTGCATTAGCCTTGGAGAGGGACATCTAGACACAAACTGTAACACTACTGTTAGTCTGTTATTTCACTGTATATAGTTAATCACTGCACCTTTCTTGGCCCAGTTACTTTCTAAATTTCTACACACCCATCATTCTGCTTATTATTACAATCTGCCTAAGAAAATAATAAAGTTGAATAACACAACAATATGAAACATGTTGTTTTTAATCTTTAGGAAAAATTTCTACTTGTTTTCAAATATTCTATATTTGAGCACTTTTGACACAGTCATTAATAAATGTACTATTAGCAAAAGTGACCTAGTTACTTTATTCAATATCATATACACATGTGAATGTCTACATCCTAATTTCTTCTAACATACCAGCTATATTGGATTAGGGCTCAGACCATTTACATCATTTTAACTTAATTACTACATTCAAGACCTTATATCTATAAGGATCCAATTAGACTTTACTCTCCCAGTCTGTAACCTACTTACCAGCAGAGACACTACTCTCAGCCGGGAACTCAGCCAAGCACCACAGCTGTCATGGGCAAGTACAGGATGTGGAGATAAGACAAGGAATTTCGTAGGTCCCAGGATATCTGGAAATACCTAGAGATGGCCAAAAATTTATATTGGACCTTCAAGGACTTCACCCACTGAGGTGCAAAAGAGTCAGAGAACTCTGACCACAGATGTTCACTAAAATCTTCTTGCCTAAGGTCCCTTGCTTCCCTTCCATCCCTATGAAAGGGGCACACTTTCTTTTTTCCACAGAAGTCTTTTCACTTTCTGTCTGCCTACACCCAGGCACAATAAATTCTATGCCACATTACTTTTACGTAAGCTTGGTAGTCTCTGCTGGTCCCTCGCACACACGTAGGCCATATGTTACAATATCCAAATACAGTCACATTTTCAAGTGCTGGGTTAGAGCTTTGACATAAGAATTTTTAGAAAATACAATCCAGCACATAACAAACCTACCTGGATACTACACAGCAATTGCAGACATTCTTCTCAGGTGCCATTAGCAACACATGCTTCCAAGCAAAAGTACAAAACATCTGACTGGCTGGTTTTGGAACAACACTGCACACAATCTAGATTTTCAAGACTTTTATCTCCCTCTTTATGTACTACAGTTACTTCTTTAAAATATACACTGGGGGGGGGTACCATCACCACCATATTCCAAAGATAAACAATCATTCATAACGATCCAAGTATTTCTCTTTTCCTTGTATAATACTTTTCCCTGTGTCTCCTAAAATAGAAGCCAGTTCGGGCTCAATCCAATTCATTTACTCAGCCAGAAAACATAAATGTATATTGAAGATAAGCTCTTAAAATTACGTTATCAAATTAAATACACTGTAAATTTAAACTAGAGATGATTATGAAGATTTTTTTCTAATCAGAACTGAAAAACAGCCAGGCATGGTAGTGCATGCCTGTGATTCCAGTACTCTGGAGACTGAGGCAGAAGGATCACCCCAAGTTTGAGGCCAGTTTGGGCTACATAGTGAACTCAAGCCCACCTAACTACACAGTGAAACTGTATCTCAAAAAAAAAAAAAAAAAAAAGGAAAAAAACAGATACAGAAGGGTTCCAACTGGGTTGCTGGGGACCCCACTTTTCAAGGGAGTTCTATAAAGCAACACCATGAGGTGAGGCAGGTCTAAGGTGGGACAAAACTAAAATCAACTAACAAGATTACAAGTATAGTCATTTGGATAACACTGATCCAATGGGAAATCACAGGTGAGTATGAGGTGGAACAAAACTACAGTCAACCAATAAGATTTTGAGTACAATCCCTTAGGTAACATTGATTAAATGAGGATCAAGTCGGGAAGCAAATTACCTAGTAAGCATACATGGGCTGAACAGGGACTTTTCCTGGAAGAAGGGTTTTCGCCCTACACCCTAAGTGATTGATGGCTATTTAGATATCAATCATTTAAGGGAATGTGAGTGTAATTGTTTATCCATTGGGGAAGTATGTGGGTGTAATCATTTCCTCTGTCATGAGTCCTGACCTTCACCTAATGCACCTCCACCCACAATTGTCCTCTGCACTGACCTTTTCTGAGGGCTTGGCCCTGTCTGACTGTCTATAATATTTCTAAATAACTTAGCTATCTATAATAATAGCTTACTTTGAAAAGTCAACATAAAAAATGTTAAAGTTCAAAAAGATCAAATTCAACTTATGTCTCTGCCCTCAAAAGGTTTTTGTCTCCACCTATTTCTGTTTTTTGCTTTTTTGCTGTTTGTGTATTCCTACAGTCTGATTACACAAGTAGTTGTGTAATATTCATTCCTTTTCTCATTTTACCTAAACAACAGATTCTTGCTTTTTGGTGGTCATTTTGCACATACATTGCGTCCTTTCTTTCTTTCTTTTTTTTTTTTTTTTTTTTTTTTTTTTTTTTTTTTTTTTTTTTTTTTTTTTGTCATTTTGAGACACAGTCTCACTATGCAGTTCAGGCTGACCTTGGGCTCACTTTGTAGCCCAGGCTGCTCTAGAACTTGCAATGATCCCCTGCCTCAGCCTCTCGAGTGCTGAGATTACAGGAGTGCACCACCAAGCCTGGCTGCACTGCGTCCTTTCTAATCGCTGAATTCTATGAATGAAAATTACACAGATATACCACAATCCAATTCTCAATTTATGGATACTCATGTTTCTAGTCATGCCACTACAAATTGCTGCTAGGAATACTCTTAAGAATACTCTTACAACATATGTTGAACAACCTTTTTTGTAGGGGACAGAGAACCCACAGTTAGGGAAAAGACTGGACCAAGGCATCATTGAGCTTTGTTAGAAGTTAATGGACATTGACTATATCATGCGTGATGATATGAACAGCTGTTTTGAAGAAAACATTATGACAGCTATTGCTGATTTAATATTATCCTTCTTAGAGGTCCTACCATGCTTTTTTTTTTGTTCTATTACCATTGGTTCTGTCTACCACATTGTGTCTCATTGGAATTTGAATATGTGTGATAGTTCAAACAAATTTTTTTCTTTTTTATCAAAAATGAGATATTATAATACCCATTGATCATTTTCTGTTATTTGGTTCAGAAAGCCCTGGAATTCTTTCACTATATGCATGGCTT
>PVJX010046357.1:0-12326 GCA_004027295.1 Dolichotis patagonum | reverse complement strand
AAGGGAGCGGGGTGGGGGAGTGGGCACTTGAGATGATCAAGATATGATACACACATGGAACTCCAAGCTGAAGAATCCACCGTGAGTCACAAATGTGAACTAATAAAGAACGCTTGCCAGCCGTGGACGAGAGTCTCATCACAGGACTTGCACTCATGGTAAAGAACCTCATGGAAAGTTACTCAGCACCATGGGCCATTAGCAAGGTACCAGTTAAATCAACGATGGGTGTGATGTTACTCTTCGAGGAGGACCAAAACCGAGAGCACTCAGGATGCCAAATGTGGTCACGATGCGGAGCCGTCGGGATTCTCTCTCCTTTATCACTGTAGCGATGTAAAACGGTACCATCACCCAACCAGGGGACTTTCGCAGAGGAACTTATTGAAACAATTCCACCTCAAAAACTCTCTACCATGTGAGTCCTACTGTGGGACCTTCTAGAAAAAGCAAATGTAAATATATTAAAAAGGCCCGTGGTGTTTAGAGGTTCAGGGGAGGGAGAGGCACAGGCAGAGGAAGGCAGGCATTCATGCCCGCGAAGCTGTGATTGTATTGCTGTTAACTGCTGAGCTGCTCATTCGTGCATCTGCTGGAGGCCACAGGACATCAGGCGGAAGGGTGACTCCTGAGGCAAATTTCGGACGCTGCGGGAACAATGTGTCACTGTAGATCTATGGATGATAGCAAGTCTGTGCCCATGGAGGCGTCAATAGTGGGGAAAGCTGTGTCTACGAAGGGAAGCAGCACAGGGCAGCTTGCTGTACTTTACCCAATTTTGCTGTGAACCTGAAGATGGTTTAAAAGGTAAAGTTAAGTCAATACATTAAATATAAGTTTAATAATCATTTGGTAATTTAATCATAAATACTTCAACACTTGGGACAAGAATTGTAAGTATAGCAAAAGTTTGGAATAAACCTATGCTCCCCCCCCCACAGTTTTATGGAAAGAAGTTGTTTAATGTGCTAAAGTGAAAAAAATTGTGCATTTTACTATAATTGACAGTGCTGGGAGGAGAATTTTTAACCACTTTTGTTTTTAGTGATAAACATTTAATAACTATGTTTTTAGAAGAAGGATGGCTTAGACTGACATGGTCATGCAAAGTAACTCAAAAACAGTATATTATTGTGAATTTCTAAATCGTATGTTCTTCAGATCTATTTTCACGTACTAAGCATCAGTCCAGCCTTTTGCTTTAAAGACATTAGTGTGAGTCAACTGCTCATAAATCTGAATTTAGAAAGTCCTCCCATCTATATTAAAAGCTTGTTCTCAATTACATGAGGAATTAGATAAGAGATAAGAAGATTCCGAGAGCCTGAAATTTATAGTTTCATTACACTGAAAAATTAAATGTAAAGATGTGTAAAAATCCACATTAATCATTTAGTTTCAGCACATAAATGTAAATGGCTCAGAACTGAAACACACTTCAGACCGTAAGTAATAATTACTCCATGCCCTGCGTGGGCTTCATTAGATCCCGTGTTTCATACAAGTGAGAGGCGCGAGGGCGCCGCGCAGCTCTGCGCCGTAAGAGGATTACGGCGTTTAACCGGCATTAAGTCACCAGACAGCCTCACTAAGAAGCCTTTTCAAAAAGCGAAGTCAGACAGGATGGAGTTGGAAGTTCAAGCTGATTACAAAGTCGACAGTGGCTTTAACAAAATGCAACTGATTTTTACGCAGCTGTCTTTTCATATATTTTTCTATACCTATTAAATTAGTAACAGAAAAGAATAAAGAAGCTATAGAAAGCACCAACGATATTTTTTGCTTAACACAAAAACATTTTTTTAAATGCCAGTGATGTCCTCAAATTTCTAACTTTAGCTGGGCATGGTGGTCATGCCTGTAATCCCAGCACTTGGGAGGCTGAGGCAGGAGGATTGCTGCGAGTTCAAGGCCACTATGGGCTACAAAGTGAGCTCAAGACCAGCCTGAACTGCACAGTGAGACCCTATCTCAAACAGAAAAAAATTCTAATCTTGTAAGATTCATGATAGTAAACAGCAACTTCTAAAAAGTCACTCTGAAAAACAACTCTTGTTCTCACGGACAGGGTGCAGGGATTTGGAGGCGACCGCAGAAGCTGTCTCCAGCCGGGTCCTCTGGGGCTGAGAGTTTGGCTCTGTCCCCTCCGCGCCCTCGCCCGTCATGCGTGGGACTGAAGATCTGAGTCACAGGGCACCTGCCTGGCTGGTGTCACGTGGCCCTGTGGGGCAGGAGGCCACGTGCCGGTGCCAGCTCCTGTCTCTCTGCTTCCCGGTCACCAGGACGTGAGCCGCAGAACACAGGGCGAGGCCGCGGACCAAGGCAACCTGTCCTCCTTCCGGCTGTGAGTGACAGGGGCGGCGCCTCATGACGAAAACGCGCGGCCAGAGCTGCCGGGCGAGTGCGTCACTCTGCGTTCAGCCACACTGGAGAATCCCAGTTTTCAGTTTGGTGGTGACTTTCCTTAACAGTATCAGGAAATGTAGATTAATTTTGTCTAGTAATTGACGGGGGATCAAGCAAGTGATACAGTATAAACTCGTATTCATACATCATTGGGTTCATGTTGTTTTGTATCTGGTTTACCATACAATAATCGTCAGTATGTCACATTTTAGCTTTTAATTTCTTGTCTGTGAGAGCATGTATACTTGTTCCAATAAACAGGAAAATTTGGTAAAAATGTGAAATTATCAGTTACTTAGTGCATACCTCTGTGAGTGCTTAAGAAAATCTGCACAATTTCCTAAAACGCAGTGCCACTATGACTGGAGTCATCACTTTGGGGAATGAAGACATTTTATTATAAACTGCATTAAAACACAGCAATTTCATGACTTTCCATCAACTTACTTAACATTCCTGGGTGTTAAAAGTTAGGTCAGGGGATCCTGTAAGAAATAAAAACCTAAACACAAAGGTCCTAGGTGAGGGTGAAAATGAATCTGGTCCTATTTTAAATAATGTGAAATAAAGAAATTATTTCAGGCTAATCAAGGGCAAATCAGTAATTTTACTATAGTCAAAATGCCATTTCTCTTCCTAACATTCTCTGAATAATATAATTTCTTCCTTTGGTGTTGTGTTAAAAGTTTAACGTGAGAATCAGCGTGTGTGCGTGTGCGTGCACAGATTGAAATCCATTTTCACACGGGGTAAGTTGTAACCACATTAAAAACAAAGTGTCTGTGAAAGAGGAGCCACGTGCCTATGGCCAAGCTCTCCAGCCGCTGGAGGCATCACTGAGGCCTCAACGCGCGATCTCTCGGCCCCACCCTCGGCCACACTAGTATCTTCTAACACCGTTTAGGAAGGAGCCTGTAACATGCTTTTCAAACAAACTTTCTTCACTCCTACAAAATGCATCAAAGATCAAAATTACACCTCTAAATGAGAGATCTGTGCGCTAAGGAATAGGAATATAAACAAAGCGCTTCTTCTGAAATCAGGGAAAGGACGAAGAAGGAATACCGTCCCCCCACTTCTATTCCACAGCCCTGCACGGCTGCAGAGACGAGGCTGCAGAGGGAGGACTTCTCAGAGCCCACGAAGCAGCCCCACAGGGCAGGGAAAACGCTCATCTTACACGGGATAAAGGTTCACGCCCAAGATACAGGAGGACTTCAGACAGCGTCGCAGCCAGAAACACATGTCCTGACTCTAAAGTGGGCAAATTCCTGAAAAGACATTTCTCAGAGAAGAAGCAAGAATGGCAACAGACACCTGAACATTGGTTAAAACACCAACGGAATGTTACCTCATACCTCCTGGCTGTTACTTAGCAGGTGTGTAATAGCTGTTGGCTAGGATGTGAAGAAAAGGAGCCATCTTAACCACATAAACTGGTACACACATTTTGGAATGTAGTATGGGGTTGCCTCAAAATAACTAAAAATACAATTACTATATGGAAGGGCAAGCCCATTTCTGGGTGTGTGGGATTCTAAAGGAATTAACACTGGTATGTAATAGAGATATTTACACTCCATATTTATCACAGTACTAATCACAGAATCACTAATCAAGAAATGGAAACAATTTATGTATGTACCTTTCATTCAACAGGAAAGTGTTGTATGCATATATACAAAATTTGGTAGAATACTATGCAGTCTTCAAAAAGGACATTCTGTCTGTTGTAGTAGCATAAATGGAACAGGAACACCATGTGCTAAGTGAAAGTAATTCAAACACTTAAAGGAAGATGCCATGTGGTTTCACTTGCACATGAAATCTGAGAAGTCAGTCACATAGAAACAGGGAGTGGGAGGAGGTTTCCAAGGGAAAAGGATGAGAAGGGGAAAGTGCTCATCACAGGAAACAAAGTTTCAGTCTGTTTCACTGCAGCTAATAATAATGCAGCATTTCTCAAAAGTGTGAACAGTCTCAAAACAAAGAAATGATAAATCAGTAAGCGAATAGCTATACTAAATAGCTTTATTGAATATTTCTGTAGTATATACAGAGTAAAGCATATTATAAGTCATATATATGCACAATTATTTGTCAATTAAAATACGTGAATAAATGAAAAATGCATTATATTAGTAAAAATATTTGAAACAAACTGAAAGTTAAGATGAAATATTAAAAGCAAAGATGTTTATAACTTTTAAAAATACTGGCACAAAAAAGAAACACCTAACAAAAAGAGATGAAAGACAAACTTCCCAGGGAAGAGAAGGCTTATTCTTTAGAGTCCAAGTGAAGTAAAGCTATCAGCATTATTCTGACCTTAGACTTTCCTTTATTTCTATTGCCTTAGATTTTGTCACAGTGTCACTGTCCTGATGGGAGGAATGGAACTCCTGGCTCTGATGGGTTGAATATTAAATAAAGTGGTGGAAGGTAAGAGATTCATATATTGCCAGTGGTGAGTGAATGTTGGTAGCTCCTAGAATTTGAAGGAAATCTTAATGGAATTGGGGTAAAACACTGAAATTTATATTTTTACAAAGACCTGACACTTGCTATGAATTGCACTGAGTCACAGGAATTTTTATGAAAATTTAATAATAGTTACAGGCTAGTGTTGGAGTTAAGTAAAGTGTACATTAGCAAATGTCAGGAGACAAAAAAAAATAAAGGGAGATAAAGGAAAAGGGAAAAAGCAAGGTGTTTGTGTTAGTTACTTTTTATCCCTGCAGTGACATTCCTAATGCTTCCACTTTTAAAGAAGAGAGGTTTACTTTGGCTCACGGTTTTAGTGGTTCAGTCCATGGTCGTCTGGCTCCAGCCATAAATGGTGCGCCAGAACTTCCTGAGGGAGGGAGGCTGCTCCACTGAGTGGCTGAAGAGCAGAGAGAGCAGGGGGATGCCAGGAACAAGCACACACTTTTCCACATCCGGCCCCAGGGACCCACCTCAAAACAGGGCCCAGCTCCTAGCAGCACACTCAGCTGCCCAGTTCGTCCATGAATGAGTGCACTGGGGAGTCCAGCACCCCACAAACCAATCATCACTGGGATACTTCTGGGGACACTTTATCTCCGAATGTGACAGTGGCTCAAGAAGAGTTACAGAATCTTCACTGTTACGGGTTTCTATGATATCAGGAAAAGGAAAACGTTGTTTCTAGTCATGAGTAGTCTACTAGAAACATGTCTAAGCATTAGCAGTGATGTAATGATTTGTGCAACAAGGACTACAAAGTCAGGCAAGTTATTCTTGTAACTCAGACAATACATTTTAAGCTTCCTGTTAGTTTTAAAGTAAGTTATTCCACTAAAACTTTTTTAAAATTGCAACATTGATTTTTATTTACCAGGATTGATGTGGTTAGTAGTCATTTAATGGCTGCTAACTCAATTATATAAGTTTATTAATTTCTAATTTTACGGCATTAATGGCAGTGTGTGTTTTGTATCTATGCCTAATTGGAATAACATAGACCTATATGCTGGAAGACATTCAGTTTAAATTGAAGAACCCTATTTCATGTTTGTGATATGCAGAAAAGACAGGTGGTGATCTCCTTATTACTGCTTTTAATGATTTATATGAGGGAAGTTTCCAAAAAAAAGACATTAGCATGTCATTTTTATAACAAAATATATCCAAAAAGAGTAAATTAGAGAGATTCCTTGATGAAAAATATAACTGTATAAGTTTTTACAAATTTCTTACTGTTCTTACTGATATGTTTGAAAAAAAATATATCATTAGTTAAATATTTACTATTAAATAAATTGAGGAAACTCTGCTAGATATTATGATTATAAAAATTATTTTTAAATTTTCCTCCAAAGAAGTTTATAGTCAAAGGAGATAAAAAACAAAAACAAAAAATATAATTTTAACATGTCTTAATTCTATAAAACATTATTCTATATGGAAATACAAGAAAATGATTCCTTCCATTTTGGATTTATGAGATCTAATGTTATTTACAAAAACTAAAATTGTGAAATAAGTGAATTTATGTTTTGGAATTGGTACAAAGGTTGTATGCAGTCCATATTTAAAGGACATGAAAGAAATAAACATAAAAATTCAGGAAAGGCAGTACACTGTCTTTTGTGGTTACTTATTTACTTATTTTCATTGCTGGGGGAAACCCGTCACCTCAGACATGCCAGGAGAATGCGCCCCGCTGAGCTACATCTCCAGGGCACTGGGGTGCGTTTCACCCAGACACCAGGCTCAGCAGAACATTAACCGACCTCAGAGGGGCGTGAAGAAGCTCAGACTGCCTGACACGGTGGCCGCTATCCTGTCTACACTGTCAGCTCCACCCACAGGAGGATTTCGGAAGAGACGTTTCCCAAGCCCTCCCACCCCTTCCAGGTCCTCTCCTGGCAACCAGGGCCGGAGACCGAGCACTCAAAGTGGGAAATCAGAGTCACACAGGGCTGGCACGAGAAGGGAGAGGGGAGGAGGAAGCAGAGGTGACCCAGGGTTCAGGAACCCCGTGCCGTCTACACCTGCGCTCCAAGTGAGTTCATCTGAATCAAGTACCCCACCAGGAAGCCCCTCCGTGTTCATCCACTTTGCTAAAGGACGATCTATCCCTTTAGAATTTCTGTCTGTTTACTGAGTCTCAGCTCTCAGGTCCTGGTAGAGGAAGTGCGCTGCTTTGGAATTCTGCTTGATATTCTTAAATCCATCCACAGACTTAATAGATCAGGTCATTTGTTCATAAAAATTATACACGGGTTCAGCTCCAAGATCTTTAGGAAAAATAAACACACAAATCATAAAACTTCCTACTGTATGCTGCTTTAAACAAACTAAAAATTATACCTGTGTATGAGTTTACAAACATTTATCAAAACATTTGTGCACCTTAGGACAAAATGCCAATCTCTGAATAAAATACGTACTTTAAAGAAAAGACACTTTCAGAGAAGGGTATTTTTTATTCAGGAAAATAATGTTTATCAAACAATTATCAAATGTGGGTCTTGTGTTTCAGATAAGAAATGGTCTCCGGATCGTTTTATGGAGGAGCACTTGGGGTTCAGGAACACTCGCCTCAGTATGATTCACAATATTTTTATTAACAGTCTGCACACCCAAAGCTAATGTCCTCTGTTCAGCAGCATCAATAGTTCAATTTCTAGCTGAAATTCAAAAGCTTAAAAAGCATGGTTTTGAAATTTAAGGATTCCCGTTACGATCAAGCATTTCCTTTTTGCGTGCTCTTTGCCCAGCGCGGTGGGTGCTGGAATTTTCCTTGCGGTGTTGCAATCTGAGCGCCGAGGCTGTCGCGCAGCTCCGCGGGCTAGCCCAGGACTCTCGCCTGTTCGCTGGGTGGTGGACCCAGCCGGAAGCTGCAGCGGAGCTGCCCGCAGGGTCCTGCTGGGTCTGGGAGGCTCCAGGCCCTCCAGCCCGCCTTCTGCACCTGGGGGAAGCTTCAGGAGGGTGTGGAGAAGGGAGCTCTGTTCCTCTTGGAACTCTGCCTCTAGGAGAAGAATCCTGGCCTGCGGCACGAGCCGAGAGACCAGCACCCGGCGTCCAGTTCCCAGGACTTCAGTGTTCCGTGCTTCTGTGGCCCGAGTCCTGCCCTTACCCGTCTACAGCAGAACAGGCGCTTCCTTCAGTCAGCAGCGAGCGCCCGTCCTCGGTCCGTGGTCGTTTGCTGTGCACACGTCACTAATGTGGAGAGCTGAACAATAATACTTTCTGATACTAAGGAAACGTAATTCAGATCTAACCATGAGAAATTGTGATACATTTTTGATGGTATTCAGAAGCACAGGATCCATAAAACAAATCCGAATGAATACATCATCTTTATTTTGAATAGTATTCTTTTCTTAACTGTAAAAATTATGTATTTATAATATGCACATATTCACTGAAGAATATTAAAAATGTCAAAAATTATATAAATGAAAATTAAGTCAATCTAGCATCTTGTCACATAGTATTAACCACTGTTACCCATTTATGCGCAATTTTAGACTTTTCCTTCTTGCTCTGAAGAGTTTCTTTTTCTGTGAAGAGTTCTTTGTCTCTATTTGCACATGTTGATGTATGATCAGGTACATATAGGGGCTCCCTATGGCTCAGTAAGTTATAGAAACAAATGAAGCATGCAAATAGCAATAAATACTACTTGTTTATTTTTCTGGTTATAAATCCATGACTTCTCAATTTTTTCTACTTATTTTAAGCCATCCTCAAAGCACCTTTCTGTGGCTCAGAGGAGCTCTTTCTCTGTGGGACCCTGGATCGTCCATCTGCCTCCTATGCTTTCCTCAGAGCTCAGAGCTGCTGTTCACTGTTTGTTTGCTTGTTTGTTAGTTTTCTCATGGCACCGGGACTAGCCAGTGTGACCACCGCGTCTTTCAGTGGTTGGCACCCATGCTAGGGTTTTATTTTTTCGATTTTATTATTTTTTATTTTGAAGAGGGTGAAACTAAACATGCTGTGGTCCATTGTTGAAGGTCTCCTGTGACAACACCCTAAGCAGGGATCACTGCCGTGGGCCCTGGCGCCATGGTCCCTCTCCAGATCAGCTCCAAACCCACCGTCTACGGTAGAAATGAGACGCGTGGCCCTCACACGGAGCCAGACCCGCGTAGCTGCAGCCTCTGAGCGAGGTCGCCAGGGCCTGATCTCGCCCGCTGTCCCGGGAGCGGAGGTGCACATCCCTCACCAGTTTGCCATGGGCATACTTTCCTTTGCCTTGGCCAAATCCTGCCATCCACAGACTTCTCAGTGTGCGAGGAGACAGTCCTGGGCAAGAGATAAGCACTTTCCAGGGTCGCTTGGAAGAGCCTATTTGTCACACTATTTTAACCATTTGTGGTTTGTTTTTAATTGGTGTAGAATTGCTTCTGCTTCACAGGTATTCTGATTGTATATTTTAGATTTATCTCTTCTATCCATTCACCATTTTTTTATTTTATGGAAAAAATAAAATGTCATACAAACAATAATAAAAGAATACACAGTTAATTTATTATTGTGTGTTGTCATCTTCAGATAGTTACTCAGAGTACAACATAAGGGCATAAAAAACTCTCCAAACAATATTAGCAGAGACCTTTCTGTCAATGAACTAAGAGGCTAGTAACATAATGATTTGCTACTTTTGATGTTTCTTATTTGGTTTAAATATAGCACACTATTTTTTCCTACACTTGAATTTGGACAGAAAAGCCCTAATGTTATAATGGACATGTCAGGAATTTGGAACTCAGAAGTGGGTATAATTTTTTTCTATAATAGATTCAAAGCTTTTTGGATAAAATGCATGCAAAACAAACAATAGTTAATGGACGACAAATGTGATAATTGCAGCTTTCATATTTTTAGTAGTGAATATCTACTGTTTCATTCATGAAAGCGTCACACAGAGGAGGTCCATTATAACATAAAAACATAAAGTCTAGAAGAGGCAAGTATGTCATTAAGTTTTCTGGAATGACAGGGTATATAGACGATAACACAAATGGAATGTTACAGGCTGGACTGCTACTGGAAAAAATTAAAAATTCCATTTGGACAGGCTATTTGCTATGCTTGTGCGAGTTCTAAAAAGAGGGCCAGAGGAGTGAGTAGTGCGGCTTGGTAACTTTTCCAGGAGAGCAAGGTTCTGGGAATCGAACTAAGACCTTTGCACTGAACAACGAGCTCTTTCATTTTGACACGGTCTTGCTGAGTCACTATGCTGTGAGGCTGGGCTCAAATTTGTGATCTTCCTGCCTCAGCCTCCCAGAGTGCTGGAGTTACAGGGGAGCCTCACCATGCTGGGCTGGTGACTTGCAAGACTGGCTGGTGACTGGCTGGGCATGGCACATGCCTGTAACCCCAGCACTTGAGAGACTGAGGCAGGAGGGTCACGGCAAGTTTGGAGGCCATCCTGCCCTATGAAGTGAGTTCCGGGGCAGCCTGGACTGCATAGTGAAACCCTGTCTCAGACAAAACAACAGCATAGAAGTGTCACTGACCTGACTCAGGTCAGATCAAGTCGAACTGATGTGCCAGCTGGAAATGAAGGCTGGTGGTACATCCGCTAAGAAGTCCTAAAACAAGTTGTGAAATAAGTCAGAGTTTGAATGAGTCAAAGGAGTGTCTTGAAGTTTAACAGGCAACACCCCTGAAGGAGCCCCCCGTGCAAAGGGACTCGCGTACCGGGAGGCTGTGCAGTCGGGACAGGGGTGCCGCCATGCTGGTCCCTGGCAGTGCATCTTGCCGGCCTTCTGCGGGGACCTTAAATGCCCCGGAGAGACAGAACAAAGCCTTGGCCCCAGTCAGGGTCAGCGCCTACAGGGCAGGTGCAATCAAATGATGAGAAAGTTTAAATTTATTAGTGAGGATGCCGAGGCGTGTGGGTGGTGAGCAGGAGAGGACACAAAATTTTAGTCCAGTACCCAGACTGACTTCACATGCTTTTCTAAAATACTTAAGTGTAAAAGGTCTTGTGAATTGGAATAATTAAGAATCCAGGGTAAGGACACATAAAATCTTATTAAGATTATCTGTTCATGAAGGGACTGATCTAAAATGTCAGGAAAGCCACTCAGGAGAAACCGAGGGTGCCACTGCTCTCCCTAAAGCCTCCGGGTTATTGATATTGGTGTGAAAACTCCATCTTCGATCAGAGCCTGTAACCTTCCCTTCTAGGGAAATCTCGGGAGCGGGAGCTGTGAATGGAGTGCTTTAATTAAGCCAATCTCTGCTTCACATCCCTAATCTTAGACTTCAATACACTCTATGGAGAATTGGCTTTAATATAAAAGTGTCCAGAGTACCTTCTTACTGTGTACCTTTTAAATATATAGAGTAGAGGGAACAATGATTTCACATCATGGCAGAAAATTTTCTCTAACACTTACCAAATTTCTATCAACCACCTTAAAAGATAGCACAGGCACTTAAAAGGCAACAGAAAAGTAGCTCGCAGAGAAGGGTGCGTGTGCCTGGGGTGAGATCATGCAGATTCACACAGATGCCAGGTGTGGGTGTTGCTGGCCCCAAAGGACAAGTCCAAATGGCAAACGGTGCACAATATAAGGAAGGGCATTTGGTACCCGAGGGTGAGAGTTCCAGAGGCAGCCTGGCATGCTTGGTGGTGAGTAACGAGATGAGTCAGTGCGTCACGTTCCAAGCTCCGGAAGAGCGTCACGCACCGATTGATGAAGGGTGCTGCGGAAGGGCTTCCTCCTGCTGCCCGAGCCTTGTGAGCAGCGGTGTCCGGTGGCCCTGGCTCAGCACTGCCCACTGCCGTCAGTGATTCCCTCCAGGCCAGCTGCCCCGGCCCGACCACCTTCCTTCAACAGGGATCAAACACATTTCCCAGGCTCTGGTAATGCAGCCAGATTTCTGTTAGCTATTCATGGTAAAAAGAAAATTTGCTGAGGGACAAAAAGATTAACAAAATTTCCTGACTGCCTTCTACTGATCTAACATGCAGGATCATAGAACCGGTTGCAAAATACTGACAGAATTAGGTTAGGGTAGAATTACGGAGTACAGTGCTTCAAAAATAACATCAGATAGTGTTTTGACTATTATATGACAAATTCTTATATTAAAAACAATCAGCAAAAATGTTTTATTGCTTGATGCTGGGTGGAAAAATGAACTTCCAGTATTTGAGTAAACAACAAAATAATTTAAAGTGAAACAAAGAAGTGGTGTCAGTGCAAACCAAAACAAAAATGCATTGTGAAACGAGAGCCTTACAGGGCTTGATGTGATGTAGAATGGACTGGACAGAGCAAATGAAACACCACACCAGTCTGGTCCACTACCTAAAGGAAAAAGGGAGAAAAACCTGTCAACAGAGGGGAAAATGTCACCCAGTGTCAGAATCAGAACTTCTACAAAATGAAGCAGAACATTTTCCTAGAGATAAAGACGCTGCACAGACC